>SCDT01002029.1:2873-14961 GCA_004143765.1 Drosophila melanica | reverse complement strand
GGCGATCTGCCTTGGAGTCGCAATCAGGCTCTGGCCTTTCCCGGCGTATTTTACTACGGCTACGTGATCGCTTTGCCATTGGCGGGACACTTAACCGATCGCTTTGGAGGTAAAATGCTGTTCATCAACTCGCTGACGCTGCAGGCAACAGCATTTCTCGTGCTGCCCTCAATGGCATATTACAGTTATTCCGCTGCGGTCGTCACTTTGGTATTTTCCGGCATATTTGGGGTGAGCTTTTGAATACCCCTGCAAAAGATATAATAATTAAATCGCGAAATATATATAGCATCGATGAAGTGGTCTGATCCTGATCAAGTTATTAGTTGAGGCATATTATATATACATATCGGCAAAATATAATCAGCATTGATAATCATAGTTTTTATACCCTAAACCCACTGAAATGGGTAAAAAGGGTATAATGATTTTGTTGAAATGTATGTAACAGGCAGAAGGAGGCATCTCCGACCCCATAAAGTATATATTCTTGATCAGGAAGACGAGCTGAGTTGATTTAGCCATGTCCGACTGTCTGTCCGTCTGTGTGAACGCATCGATCTCGGGAACTACAAAAGCTAGAGAGCTGATCTTGATCTCATTCAGTTCGTACATATCATACGCATGACAAGTTTATCAATTTATCCGATATTATCATTAATATCGATAAGATAGATAGATCGACAGATCGCAGGGTTCAGGGTATCTCCTAGTAGGGCGGCCCCGACTGGAGCCCTCTCACTCGTTATGCTATGCGATTCAAATACTGCATGTATTAGTAAAGTTATGCACATGTACACGACACACAGACACCAAAGCTCTGAGAGCTTAAAGCTCTTTAGGCAAGCATGTGAATGCTTGCTTAGCCGCTTACTAACACATGCACATTGCCTTTATTCATGTAATCGTAGGGCTGCGGCACGCCAGCTCTGTATCAGCTGTTTGTTATCTGGGCGCATCCCACGGAGCGCACATCAATGCTGTCCTTTGCCTATAGCGGCCTGATTGTGGGCTCCATTGGCATTTATCCGCTGGCAAATTACCTGAGCGACTTTGGCTGGAGTACACCGTTCTATGTGCTTGGCACTGTCGCTCTTCTCTATGGCATATGTTGCAACTGGCTTGTTTACAACAGCTTGGAGCAGCATCCACGTCTAACCGACGCTGAGCGGGCGTATTTACAGCCAGCAGAGTTTGCGCAAATGCCACAGGTGAGTTGGTACTTATAGACATACTGATTAGCTGATATTTATCCAGTGATTCTTTACAGCATTTGCGCATACCTTGGCGTTCGTTGTTAACCTCAGTGCCTGTCTATGCATTCATGCTAACCCACATATTCCACAATTACGGCTTTCTGGTATTGTCACTGGCAATGCCGCGATTTATGCGCGAAGCCATGCAGTTCAATTTGAAAGAGGTACTTCTTTGGTTAAATATTTTTATACACTAAGCACATTGAATATAGCTAAAAAGGGTATAATGATTATATATACAGTCAACAGCGGAGTCGATCTAGACAGGTTGGAACATTTTTTTTTAAATTTAGAATTGCGAATTTCCTGCAAATTTCTTGCCATGCCAAAAATTACGACAATTTTTCGACTCCATGGCTCCCATAATTTAAACTCCCATAACTTAGACAAATATAAAAAAAAATTAAATTTATCCCATCGATTGGTTCTGCATTTAAAATACATTCATTATTCAAACCAAACTTTTTAGAATTTTTTGGTATTAAAAAATAAACATGTATTTTCGAAAAACATTTTTTTTTCAAAATTAAGAATAGCGAATATATATTTTTTTAATCGTTTCTTAATTGGCATAAAGCAGGTTGGAATTTTAAAAATCTTACCAAAACTGAGATAAATTTTCACATATAAAGCTCTCGGAACCATAGCTCCCAAATTTCACGCTCACATAACTTTACCAAAAGTAAGCCATTTCACGTTTGATGGCAATGTTTCTCTTACAGATTTAATATATGCGTATTGAACATAACATTTTTTTTTTTTTAATTTTTTGGTAATTCTTATATTTATATCATTATTTTTAAACAACATTACAAAAATAGTGTCATGTATTAATTTTAACTACATTTTTTAAAATGCTTTAAATCACAGATTTTTCATAATATATTATTTGTTTTATAATCGAACGAATTTTGCTTACAGATTGGTTTCCTCTCGTCGGCACCCTTTCTCGGCAGCTTGCTCTCCAAGCTAATATGTGTTTTAAGTTGTTCCTATATAGAAAGACGTTTATTTGCCAATCTCGGAACCCTACGTCGTATCCTGTACACAGTCTGTAAGCATAAAACACAAAGAAATCTATTTAAATGTTCAGTTAAACTGTTTTTCTTTATCTAGGCTCAAGTACAACCATTATTTTAATTGGAATAATCATTGTCGCAAGCTGCGAGCAAAAGACTCTCGTTTTGCTAATCTTTGTGGTTGTGGGAGCATCCACAGATCTGGGCTTCAGTGGCGGCTACTGGCCCACTCTATTGTATTTTGCGCCGTCTTTTGCTGGTCTGATATCAGGCCTGGCCAACTGCCTCGGGCATGTGTCTGGATTTCTAGCACCCCATGTCATAGCCGCTTTAGTACATTCCGTGAGATACCACAATATTTTCTAATTTACCCCAAAGCTTTATAATTACATTTTAGGGCATTAAGTCGGAATGGAATTGTGTTTTACTGACGTTGATACTCTTTAATGCACTTGCCATCATTGTATTTGGCCTTTTTAGCAGTACTACACTACAGCCATGGGATCCACGAAGCCACAAGCCAGCAACTCCGACAAATGTTACAAATTCTACTCAGGAAACTTCAAATTAGTAAAGTTCGTTAAAATAATATATTAATTATTGTACATATTTTATGATCCGTCCAAAGTTGTATGTATTTTGTACTTTTAATCTCACTGTTATATTTTATTTTTGTTAACTTTAAAATAGAAATTATAAGCGAAAAGCTTCACTTAAAAAGTCACTTAATGTGCTTAATAAAAATAGAAAAATACCACAGCGCTTCCTGATTGCACATTTACAAAAATACACGCATGAAAAGCACATAGTGTGCACAATTACGTCAATACACATTTTTTATTGAAAGGTAGAAATATATTATTTTTATCGCAAAGTTATTATTAGTTTTAACAGTAGAACTTTTGTTCCATTTCGCTATTATCAGAAAGTTTTTCAGCCAATTTTCTAGTCAAAATTAATTACATTTTGAGAAAGGGGGGTTGTGAATAGAATTAAAATCAAGTTCAATCCGAATTCTGTTACGTGGCCAAGCCCACTGAGCTAAAGGACAAGTTCTAGAACACTGCCAAGGCACACTTGTCCAGGATATGGCCAACAATACGAATGATGAGGTCGGCGATATGTAAATACAAAAAAATACCCATATTTGTAAAATATCAATAAAAATACAAACACATATTACAGTCTTTTTTTATAAAGGCCTCACTCGCCCTTATCTTGCTTTAAAATTGTTAAATGATTTGCGCGCTTGTGGTCACGTTCTATCGATTCGGCAGAGACCATTTGGTAATTATCGATGTAAGCACTAACTATCGATGGTAATACCGGGAAATTTTTATCGATACACTGAACTAACCAGAACAGCTGTACAAAATTAATCGTCTGTGAGTTTTTGTTTTATAAATCATTTTCGATTCGTTTGCTCGACGCTCATGGACGTGTTTCCGCACACAGCATTTGAATTGGTTTCGCAATAGAAAAATTAGCGTGTTTTCTATCTGGATGCAACAATAAATTGTTAGTGTCTCCCTTTAAACTTTTGCAATACAAAATTCTCAGTGGAAGATCTCAACAAAACAGAACATAGACTACAATTTGGCAGCTCTTCAAGTAAAATTGCAAAGTGAGTACACAGTGTAAAACAATTGCACTGCAGCAAAAAAAAATACTAAACAACAAAAAACAACCATCAGTTGCGTCCAAGTATTAAGTTAATTTATGAATATAATAAAGGCTAAAGAAAGGCGGAAGGAAGCAAGCACAGCTATCGCCGCTAAGTGTTTCCTGATTTGCAAATTGCGGGCTTTTTAGTATTTCCGCAAAGCGAATAGCTTCTTGACAAATCAATAAACGGTAAGATGTCGGTGACGTCTCATGTGCTAGGCCTTTTTGTGCTACGTGCTAGTGCTTAAAACCAGATTTTGTGTTGGCGACGCAATTACACAAAAAACTTAAGTAAACGAATATTTATTTCTTTTGTTTAATGTTTTTAAGCTTTTCGAAACACTTGTTACCTTGAGTGCGATGTGTTTTTTTTCTGCTTGTGCGCTGGGCTTGGGTTGAGGGAGGTTCATTCAATCAAGTGTGTGCGTGCGTGTGTGAATTTTTATTTATTTAGTATGTACAATATATATATATATATATGTACTTGCAAAGGGATCGTTTAATAAAATATGCACGCAAAGTGATATGTAAATGTGTATATATTTTTTCTGTTGAGTTCACGAAGCAAATACATTTTAATTTTTTGCAATATGGCAACTGTAGCAAACGCAAGAGCGTTTGTGTGTACGTGTTTGTTGCGCCTGTGTTTATGTGTGGGACCGCACAAGTTACACCTACAGAGTCTCTCCAACTCACACACACATAGCTAGCCATATATTTGGCGCAACGAAAAACAAAATCAACTACGCCCATGAACCAAACAACGTCCAATACATACACACATATATATTTATTGTCTTATTGCGTTTTTCATAAATTCATGTCTACGTCATTGTCGAATTTACTTTATTTATATTTTTGTTTGTTCGTTTGTTCACGTACCAAACTGGTAATAACAGCGTCGTAATAAAGCATTTAACAAAAATTGCTGATATGCACATATAAAACGGTACAATTCTTTAATACTGCTTATCAAAACAAAACAATATATATACATATATGTGCTATATATGTTATATATAGCACTTGTTTATAAGCAATTGAACTTGCTCTGTATTCGCTAGAAGTATATTTAATGGTTATAAATTATTTTAAATTATTCTTAATCGCAGTATCTTTTCATCATAAGTGATGTTTGTTCATAAGAAACACAAAAGAAAGAACCAGGTGAACGATGCGCTAGTTCAATATGCATTGAACTAAGTTGTACAACTCTAGTTTCCACTGGTCTATGCTGTATGTACTTGTGTACGTGTATCCGTCTGCGTGCTTCTCTTCTCTTTTGCTTTTGTACTTTGAGCTTAGTCATTCTGTTTTTATAAATATTTTGTACACCGCGGCTGCCTCAGCGCAAAAAAAAATAAACTTCAGTCACATAAACAGAAAATTGCGCAAAAAAAAGAGAAAATTCGTTTATATAAACAAATTTACATTTGTATGTGCAATTGGGTATATGAATTTTTGTGTTTATATACATACATAATGTAGTTAAATTGTTGTGGCTTTTTGTTTTGTTTATATAAGTTGAATGTTTGCTAATAGTGTCAAACCGGTTTTTAGAATAACGACGCCACCAACAACTTCTTACCGGTACAAAACAAGCGTACATACACACTACACACGGTCAACACATACATGAATATATATACTCTACAGGAAAACATATATAATTCATTATTANNNNACAGGAAAACATATATAATTCATTATTACTTAAGGGAATGGGGTAACAAGAAGCTCCCCTAAGTTTTCCATTTAAATGCGATTTTGATAGTAAAAAATTATTATTTTATTTATTTATTTATTATTTTTTATCTCTCTTTTCATTTCTGAAGTTCTAAATATCGCCTTTCTATGAGATTTTCATGAAAAAATATAGAAATGTAATACTTTAGTAGTATGCATAGATACATACTTGTTCCACTCAATTATTCTATACTAACACTCTGGTTTTGATGTATAATAATAAATGATTTTGCTTGCAGCCCTACAATGTTGTTAAAAGTACCATCTGTTGACTGGACGGATCAAATAGTTTACGTTGTGGACGACGACGAATCACTGTCTGACTTTGACGATGAGCCAGATTTTTCAGAATATATGTGGATGGAGAACGAGGAGGAGTTTGACAAGAACGTAAGTCTCATTAAAACTTTTTAGTACACATCGAATTGATTTTAAATATATCCACTGAACACCTGCAGGAATTACAACGTTTGGAAGAGGAAGAAATAATGCAAGAGTGCTTTGAGGCCATGATTGAGGATGAGCTCGAGGAACAAATCAATGAATGGGAAAAGGCCAAGTTAGTTTAATAATAAACATGTACCATAAATCAATATAAACTAACTCAACTCGGTTTCTTTTCCAGAACGGAAGAACAAAATACAGCTCTCTCTGCGCTACCAAAAAGTCAATGTAATGTGGAGAAATCTGTGCTAAATCCCATGGCCGATGAATTCGTACCACTCTGCCATCAAATGGATTTTATAGCATCGTAAGCCCGGCCCCTATAGTCTGAATTATTAAACCTCACACAGCAGCGCTTTTCATATACATTTCTGAAAAGCGAAATGCCAAATCCCATGCAATAGATCGATAAACGTTTATATGATATTCGCCTTCCATGTCCCAAAAAAGTCACTTTCAAAACAGGCAACAATGTTGAAAACTAAAAAATATATGATACAATTGAAGAAATCTACGCGCACATACACACACACACGTTATAAGATGTACGTTAACCAACTCAACCGAAATGCAAACGAATAACATAAACAAAAAAAATATAAAAATTTAAATCAATCAAAACAAAAAAAAAATTAAAAATCTAGAAGAAAAAAACATTAAAAAAAAAACACAATAAAAAAGTTAAAATGAAGAAAACGAGCAGTTGTTTTCGCGTTTATCAAGAACTGTTTTCTACCTTGAGCCAATTATTGACGCGCCGTACTAAAGCTAGTGAAACTTTCGTATAAACGTACAAACATCAAACGACACACGACCTACTGTGAATTGCAATTTCTATTCAGTATCCTATAATTATAAAAAAATTTCCAGCAAGAAGCAAATGTAACAACTACAAGACTCAATTGTGTTAAAACGCCAACCGAATATGTAACCGACTTTTCGATTAATTCAAATTATATTCAAAGACTTTAATTGTAATTAATTTAGTGCAAGCGCCCACGACTTATCTCGACCTTATTTCGATTTAAGTTTATCTTGGCCTTTATGTTTTCCATTGAGTAATCGTTAACTCGTTGTACGTTCTGTCTGTTACAAAAAAGAAATAGCGACTTTACCTCCTCTTGACTCGCATACTAGTAATTTGCAGTTGTAAATAAGTAACGAAAAAAAAACAAAAAAAAAAATAAATAAATAAATAAATAAATAAATACAAGAAACAAACTAAAGCTAATATACTAATATTTAACTTCTTTACAGTATGCATGTGCATAAGTATAAGTATATCTAGTATTAATCTAATACGCTGTAATAACATTTTTTTCATAAAAGTTTAAGCATAAATTAATTCTTGTCCATTTGCTCTAACGCAAAAGCGCATACAAAACACAAATTTAAGTTAATTTTATTTACTTCTGTTTTCGGATGTAGAAATGAAACTTGTTTTTGGTTAGTTATATAGATATTTAAGACAGCATTAAAAAGATCTTTACGTTCTGTGTGATATAAAATTTAAAAAAATCAATCAAAAAAAAAAATAAAAATTATTTTTAAAATCCCAATAAAAAGAAGTATTATAGCATAAGTCTGTTCTTTTTTATTTTATACAACATATTTTTATGATTCAGGAAAGAATGCAAAGGCAAATAAATTAAAAATTTTGGAGTATTCCATTGACCAAAGGTAATATAAATATATATAACAGTATTTATATTGACTTCGCCTTGACTACTGAAAAATATAAAAATGAAAAAAATTATTATTTATTAAATATTTATTATTCAACAAGCAAGAACCTTGAAATCGGGCGTTCCCCCCCTTGCATTTTACTCGTACACATTTTTAATTAATATTATTTTAAACATTTTACGCATTTTGTTGCAGTGCGGGGATTTAAAATTGTTAAAAATTTATACTTTTGCGATTTGAGTTGACTCGGCCAGAAATTTTGACAAACAAAACAGAAAATTTTCGAAAATTATTAGGGAAGGGGGTACAAAAAACACAAGGAACAATTTTTTCAAAAATGAATTTTGACAAAAAATTTGAATTGATATAAAAGAAAACGCATAACCGGAATGCCATCATACATAAAAATCGGATTTGACAAATTTATAGACATTTTAAAAATGAGACCTTTTTTTCTTAATTTTGGTATGACTTTTGACAACAAATTGCTCCTCAGAATGTTGATTTTATAGCACTTGTGGCCAGCAAAATCAATTAAAAATACAAAGCAATTTTAATTTTGAAAAGAAATTTGTTGAAAATGAATAAGGGCTTTTTTTTTATCCAAGAACACCAAACAAACATTTTTATTCAAAAGTGACTTTTTTGTAAAATGATCAAACATGAAAATTGCTTCACTTTTTACACATTTATGGGTGCTCGCTGTTCTACATTTCGTTTTTTTTTTAAGAAGTTAGAGGGTACATGCTCTCTATGAAAAAATTAAAGATGTTTGAAATATGAGACATTAACGATTCCAAATTTTGTACCTGGTTCTTTCTCTAAAATAGTGCGATCTGAGACGTATCGACATGTTATCGAATTGCCAGCCTCTCAGTGGCGTGGCACAAAAATCTAATCTCTCTTCAGCCAAAGTGAAAAGGATTACTAGCTTAAAAAAATTGAGTTTATCCGGACGGTCAGCATGACGGGCATTGCAAAAGCAATGTACTAGTTTCACTTCGTGGATGAATGTAAAAAGGCATACAAATGCGCGCCCCGTAGATTATATGGCAACGCTTAAGAATGGACCGTTGGCAAGGTAGATGCGATTTTAACGATAACTATCGGAAAACAGTCGATAAATGTTGCTGATAGCAAACATGGCGTCCTCGCCAATTTCTGGTTGAATTGGTTCTTTTTTGTTGTTAACGCCATAAATGTTGTGAAATGTGAAATATTTTAAGTGCATCCGACCAGTGTGCATTGTAGGCAACAAGTAGCAGCACAGAGCAAGGCAGGCTTAAGAAAATATCGGATAGAGGCAATGGCTGCGGCTGCTGCAGCAGTGCCAGCTGCAAACACGACAACAACGGCAACAACAACACCTGCAAATGCACCTGCAATCGCATCGGGCGCCAGCTCAGCGCAATTTCGCGAAATACATAAAAATACATGGTTGAAAAGACTGACTGCCGATGGTAAAAAGCTTACTGTAGGTCCCAAGGTAAGCAAATCTGGCAATTCAATTCAAACTCGCACTAAAACCATTTGTCTTGCAGAGATCAGAATGCAGCTGGGTGGTTTTTTGCGTGCACGACGACACCGAAGCCCTGCTGGAGGGCTACGCGGAGCCGCGGCAGGCGGCCGCTCATATGCCAGAATGGGCTATTTCGCTGCGGGACACGCTGCACATCTCGCACGCCCTTATACCCAATTCCCATGAATTTGAGTTTGTTGTGACGCTTAGCAATGAGGTGCTGCGCTTTCATGCCGTTTCATGGTAAGTTGAACACGCGCAACTCGATGCAGTAGTGGTGCATACACAAATATTTTTTTTCCAAAACAGGGAGATAATGCAAGAATGGGTGGAAACATTGCGTTCAAAGCTGCGCGAAATGAAAATTCTATCGCCGCGCGAAAACCTATACACAAAGTTACCTGAAGTGCGCGCTCCATTGCTGCCCACACGTGATCCAACATCACCGTTGCCGGCACCACCGCCTGTACCGGCGGCCATAGTGCCAGGCGTTGAGCGTATTCCGGCTCACCAGCATCTAACGGCCGTTGTCAATGAGCAGGCATCCAGAACGCCAATTGCAGCAGCCGCAGCAGCTGCACCGCCGGCACCCGTCGTAGACGCTGCCGTAACAGCAGCAGCGCCGCCGCAGCCCCCTCCGCCAACGGCCATGTCCAATACCTTAACGCAGCATTTGCTCAATATGCTCTCGGATCCCATTAGCACGTACAGCGAACAAATTAGCGACACAACCTCAATAGCTGTCGCCGACGAAGAGGAGAGGGAACCGCAGCAGCAGCCCCTTGCAATTGTCACTGAACTGCCAAACGAACCAGCAACAGATGCAAATCGGTCCGATGATGAGTTTCCATCATCCATACTCCGCAATGGGGTTCGCGTAGATGTGGCTGCCGCATCTGCGCAGCGAATATCGGCGGGTAAGTGGACTTTTTTTGCTTAACAACAATAAAATCCCTTTATTGCTTTACAGATCAAATATTAAATTTCGAACAAGTGCTGCAATGCGAACGTCTTATCCCAAGGTAAGTCACAAATACAATAATAAACTATTTTACAATCCCTCAGCCAATTCATTGTGACGCTCTTGCAAAAATTCGACAACCGCCTGCTGCACGCGCTTTTTGCCCCTGTAGCTTTGAAGGAAGAGTTCGCGCAGCAGCAGTAAATATCGCATGGCCGTTAAGGACAGCTCTTGCATTTGCGTTGCCTTCAGCGTTTCGAGCATCTCCTTGTAACGGTTGCTCACATTGGCGCGTACTTCATCGTAGGCTCTGCCGATCTGATCTTTCAGAGACAAGCGCAAGTAATGGCTCATGTGAGCGCGCAATATGCGTCCTAGCTGCACGTCGAGCTGCTCAAAGAACGCACGATCCTGTTGATCTTCGCAGAGCACTGAGAATAGCGTCACAAAGTACTGCGGTTGCTCCTCGAACGATGGGTCCGCAAATAGTTGCAGCGCCGTAAGTGCGGAACAGGCAAAAATCTGCTTCATATAGCTAATCTCTTTGGCATACATCTTATTATAATCGCGCAGCGACTCGACTTTTTCAAGGAAGCTTTCGCGACGCTGCAGCTGTTTCTCCTTCTCCGCCTGCAGCACCTGTAGCTCACTAAACAATGCGGCATTTTGTTCCGCCAACAACTTATTGGCATTATTAAGGCGTTGCAGGGCATTCTCGTCGCTGCTGACAGTGGAGGAACGTGGACTAATAGCCAAACTATATTCCAAGCTGCAATTGCTCTCGTACGCATCATCATCAATGCTGGCCATTGTGTGCTGCAGTGTCATGCTCATCTGATGCAGCGACCTCAAATCCCGCTGGCAACTGCGCGTATCCGTGAACGGATAGCTCAGATTGCATTTATCGTTAAGCTGCTTGTGCAACAGCAGCAACATGCAATTGCGAGCAAACTTCTCTTCAGGCTTTGCTCGCTGGAAGATTTTGAACCAGCGCGCACATGTGGACATTAGTACATTGTTGCGGGGCAGCTTTTCCACAATTTGCGTCACACTGCCCACCTCCTTGACGAACAACTCGTCCAGTTTCTCGTCTGTTAAAGCACAATCTTGTAGCATATTGTGGAATGTATTTGATATAAATATAGATTTGTTGTGACTTCTGCATTTGTAAAGTAAAACTGATCAGGTTTCTATTCAAATATGTTAACCATACAATTGTAAGCTGGTTTTTTTTTTGTTTACACTATTTTTAAGGCACTGTATTGTGGAGATGATGTTTGTTAACAAGTTGCTTATCAGCAAATGTTATGCGAATTATCAAGAATCCATTTCTATGAAATGTATATGTATGTTATTTATTTTGAAGCTTAAAATTGCAAGGTATCTAACAAATTCTTTATGTTTCAATTTCTAGACCTCAAACATCTCGTTCCATGTCAGCAGGCGCCGCTGACAAGTCGAAGAGGCCACAACGCAAATCGCCGCAGCCCAAAGTCCAAGCGGCCGTCACAAACTCAACCGACGTCGAGGAGAATGCGGACAACAATATAACCATTATCCAGGTCTCCAATACCGCCAATAATTCTACAACTAGAGAGACGCATCCGCCAGAATTGCCGCCCAAAAACAAAATAATTGCAGATATATTTCGTTTTCCTGAAATCAATGTTAAGGCCAAAACGAAAACGCAGCTGCAGCAACAAAAGCCACAAAACGATTATAAAAGTAACGTACAAATTATTCCGTCCAATTCGAATACGATACAGGTGCTTAGCCAGACCAGCAGTAGCAG
>SCDT01002028.1:0-14966 GCA_004143765.1 Drosophila melanica | reverse complement strand
TGAATACACTGATAAGAGATAATGAAATTTGGCACACTCAGAGAAAAAATGGATCTGAATCGAAGTGTTAGCACAGCAGAGATTAAAATGTTCTATATTTTGAATTGCAGGAATATTTTTAATATCGAGTCTCTTTAATTTTTTCTTTTATATTTCTAAAACGCTTTTATAAAAAAAAAGATCATCAATTTAAAAAAAAAAAAAAAAAAAAAAACTTAAAAAAAATTGCATGTTCAAGTATGTTAAAAACTCTATTTGTCATGAAACAAAAAATTGTGTTCTGTTTTGACAAATTTATGGGAGTTTAAAATATGGATCCGAGAGCACATATCCAAATTTTTGTCAAGTTTGACATGATTTTTGATTTTTAATGTTATATTTTGTACTTATTATGTCCAAAACAATCGATTAAAAGTACAAACTTGAAAATTAACATTTTTCGAAAATAAGAAATGATTTTTTTCCAAAATATTAACAAAAAAAATTGTTTTCAAAATTGCATATATGCAAAATGCCATCAAACATGAAAATTGGTTCAGTTTAGACAATGTTATGTGAGTTTCAAATATGGCTAACACGGATGCTGCAGCTTTTCTCAATTTTGACATGAATTTTGACCAAAAATTTGACTACTTCAAAATTGGGTTTCATGTTGTTTTTTATACTAATTATGAAATACAATTGATAAAAAATATAAATTTAGAATTTTTTTTTCGAAAATAAATAAAAGGGACACCTGATTTTTTATCAAAGAGATGAAAAAATTATTTTCCAAAGTTGAGATATTTTAAATATAGAAGCAATTTAGAAGAAAATGCCCTAAAACATGAAAATTGGTTGAGTTTTAACAAAGTTATGGTAGTTTAAAATATGGGAGCTATGGATCGTGAATTTGCCATTGTCAATGTTAATCTATTCAAAAAATCTCAACGATATGTGTTGCGGGTTATAGTACATTTGTATATTTATAAGTTTATACTTTCTACATAGTGTTTTTCAATAATTTAATTCTTTTGTGAATAAAAATTAACTACAAAATATTGCAATAATTTTTGCTTATCTTTGCTTCGCACCAGTTCAAGTATTTAGCTATATACATACATATATTTACGTTTAATTTTTTACCTTCACTATTTGATAGTCTTTTTCGAGGCACAGTTCGCACAGTACTGATAGCGACCACAAGCAGCCCAAAAGAATGTCGTTTAATTATAGAGTGAGCTTTTTTTTATTGATGTGCTTCGTGCGCTATCAGTTGGAAATATTAAAGAGACAAAAACAAAACAAACGTTAGGAGCGTGCAGACAAATGGCAAACAATGAGAGCAGGTTGTTCCGCGATCTTCAATTTGGAACAGAGATTCAGGGCGAAAAGCGAAGTGCTGTTAAAGTCAATATCTTTATGACCGCGACCGGGTTTACTTTGTCAATATGCATATGTAAATGTGTGCGTGTGGGTACCTTTGAAAATTCCAGGTAAAATAAAGGTAAAAGGCATAGAAACTGCATAATCATAAACTCATTTACGAGTACAGAGTACGTCTGGTTACCTGTGCCGCGGCGATTGTTCTGGTCTGGCTCTGTGGGTTTTCTGAGACTGAAACTGATTTGGCCAGAAGGTTACCAAAATTTCAATTCTTGCCAGAGATTTTGAGTGATCAAACGGATCTGTTAGGCAAACGCAAATCCATTAAGGAATATAGTCAGCTGCTTAAGTGTTTGCCATGCTTTCGTTTTTTATTAGCAATCATTGGACAATTTATTACCTTTCCGTCATACATGCGTAAATAATCAAACAAGTTTTAGAAATTCGGTTTCAATGCACTCTATATTAAATTTAGTGTTTGCGATCACTAAAATAAGCTTCACACACACGTCATCAAACTTGAGTGCTAACAAAATGTATGACATGCATGTCTTTGCTCGACAGCGACATTGCTGTAAACATTGTCAGCTGATCACATACATATGTATGGCATACATGTATGAAGTGCCTGCCGTTACAGCTGTGGCGAGCTTTTTGAGGTTATTTTTTATAGTTTGGCCACACAGATTATTGAAAGACGTCAGCGACTGTTTTTGTTTACATTTGTCGTCTTTCATATGCCCTGTCTCTATGTGTGCTTGTATGTGTGTGTTGTGATTACGTCAAAAGCTTGTATGGATTCGAGTTGCAGCATATTTTTGTATACACACTATGCATATATATATGTGTGTGTGTGTATAATGAAGCGCACGGATACTGATAAGCGGAATTATTCGACAAACTGTATTTAATCTGCGCAGCTTTGCAAAGAAATTAATTTTTATTATTATTTGACCATAAATCATTTTATTAGCAAAGCTTTTATATGCACATATGTGTGCATGTATGTGTGCTAGTGTTGTTCTAGGTGTCAAACACGCGCCTCACGCGCACTCAAATCACACACACAGATAAGCAACAAGTGCCTACACACACACACACACGCACACACACACACACACACACACGCACAGAAGCCACGCGCCAACAATTTGCATAGCTTTTTTTAGGTTTCTTATGGAAAAATACCAGCGCAACAGGAAACAAACTGTTGCACAACTACAAAATCTATATATATTTGCACATATGTGTTAATATTTCAATTAAACTTTCTCTTATCACATAATTCAATAGATTTATATGTATTTGTAAGTGCACCTGCAATTCAAAATCTCGGCTGATTATCTCGCAGGCCCCGCGCAAGTTGTAAAACCAACCAAAACAAAACTGAAACTAAAATAAAGCGACAAACTTTGAAAGAAAAAACAAAAAGAGTACGAGAGAGCGAGCGCCAAAGAGCAAAAGCGACGGCAAAAAGCTGGCAAACGTGAACTGAGCGCCACAAAGCCACAAAAGCTTTTGTCGCTTCGATCAGCTGTTGAGCTTTTTTCATTAACGGCTGGCGGCATGTTGCCCAGTTCGCTCTTGTAAGCAAACAATAATAACAACAATTCGTTTGATATCAAATTAAAATCATTTACAAATAAATATTTAAATTAAAATAATCATGCTCAAAAAAGTTGTTATATTTTTGTTGCTGAAATGTTTTTTTTTGTTAATCTTAATAATTTTATAATAAATTTTTATATCTTCTCTTATATGTTATGTTATATATAACAAATGCAAACTTGATCAAATTTAGAATTTGTTGCAGAATTTCAAAACACGTTTCAGCAGTGGATTTATATGCTCTTTGAATTTCCATCTAATAAAGCTCTTACAAATTTTAAGCTCTTGTATGACGTTAAAAGTTATCTGTGCACTTTATGCAAATTTTACAATAACTTTTCGTACCCATTTGCAGTTCGTACACATTTTTAAAAATATTTTTTCTAAAGAAATTTAATTAACAAGCAATAATTGTTCATTTTCAAAAACGATAAAAAAAATGTTAATTCTACGTGGAATCCACAATTAGTATTTAAATGAAAAACAATACAAATATAAAAATAAAAAAATTATAATAATGGGTTTTAGTCTTCAAGTTTAAATTTTTCTTAATTTGGTTTAACAATTTTCAAAAATGTTATTTATAATAAAATATTCACGCTCTTAAGTATGCGAAACCCAGGCAATAGTGTAATATAATATACCAAATGATGTGTGTTGAATTGAGATTAAATTTAAATGAAATAAATTAAAGCGTTTTTGCTCAGAGAATATAAACAAAAACGTAAAAAACAAAACAGCAACAACTTTAAACTGTTATACTTGCTCACCATGTTGAGAATGAACTCACCACGGAACCGCCCACTGTTGGCAGCGCACCACCAGCACACAACATGCGGCGTGCCTATAACCATCTCGCTCGCACCGCATATCAAGCATTGCGGCTGTTTCGCTTGCGCCCGTCTGTTCAATTCGGTTTACACCCACCCCAAACCGGCGCGCAGCGCGCCCATTTTTCGCCGTCGGCATTTTGTATTGGACGCAGTCGCGATACCAACTGCAATTAGACAGCGACAGCGCGGTGAACAGTTAAAACAAAATGGCGACACGCTTCTATTTTATAACTGTTATTGCCTCTAACGATCATCCAATCGTTATGCAATGCTAAACAAAACAGCCGCAATAAAACAAATGTGCGGTAAAGTTGGTAGCATAAACTGAAATTAAATATACAGGGTATTTGAAATTGAATCCAAGTTGAATTACAAATATTAAAAACTAGTTAATTCGTGTAGAATTTCTCTAATATTTGTTTAATGAAATACAATTTTGGACCGCAAATATTTTGTAAGTAACTTTTAAAATATTTAAGACATGTTCAAAATTGTTATTGTTATTATTTTTTTTTTTTTTGTAGTATCAGTTGTGATATTAATATAGTTTTAATACCATTTAAATATTAAACATTTGTTTTAACAGCAAATTAATTAAATAATTTTTACTATTAAGGAAATTATAAAATAGGTTTAATTTATTATTCCTTTGACAGTTTTGCCATAAATTGATCCGATTTTGACTAATGTACAGTGTATACATATGTATATACTCCCAGTAAACAAAGATGTGTGCTTAATCATAAAGTAATTACTTCCGATTTTTTTGAAACCAAAGAAATTTAAAAATTTCGTTGAACTCATATAGTTTCCTACATTTTTTACCAGCAGCTATTACCCGGATTTTGTGTTTTTTATGACATTGTTCTTTAAAAGTGAGTAAATGGATGAATTAATTTTAAGTTGTACATAACAGAATTCCAGTTTTTTAAAAACATTGAAACAGATATTTAATAAGTAGATGCGAATATTTAACTGTTGTTTTCAAACAGGGTAATAAAGCGTATTCATTAGTGATATTAATCCGAAATAAACCAAATTTTTTTTTATATATAATTTGGTAATCAACAATCCGTCCACATATCGAAAAAGATTATCGAGTTAAAATTTGAAAATACCACTGCTATCTTGATTTAACATCTTTAACTAATGAAATAAAACTGGTTTTTTCACACATTTTTGGACAGAAATTTATCACAATTATTTAGAGAGAGAGAGAGAGAGAGAGAGAGAGATAAATAGAGATTAGATGAAACAGTTAATAAAAGATAGCTTTTATTAAAACCTTACTCAGTAATCACTCAAAAATTGGAACGCTCTGGATTTGATATGCAAATTTCTAATATGGTAATTTATTTTAATTAAATAATCAAAAATCAACACCATTTTTTTAATAAAATTGAATTTTTAAGTATGGTTCGGTTATCGATGCGACTGTCGATACAGATCGAGAATGTTATACATAGCCCTTTATGCGTTACACATTTTACAAAAAATTTACAGGAGACAGTAAAAGCCATAAATAATACACTGAGCACTAAAAAACAATAAAATATTTAAAAAATATATTTTCGACAAGGACTTCATATTAGTTTTTGAAGTTGATTTCTGTTGAATTTCCCATTTTCAATCTTTTTCTTATGTAAATTCTAGAATCCATGATTGTTCAGTTACCTTCTATAAATGCAAAACATATATTAAAAAATACAAATTTTGTAGAAAATCTTGCAAGTTCTGTGATATAATAATAGATAGATGTTGTAAATCTAGAAGTCTGGCAATATTTATGGGATTAGTTAGACTCTTTTATTTTTCTTGTTGAGTGTGACTTAAAAATGTTATTCAAATTGTGTAGCAAATGTGTTGTTCTTCTATTGTTTTACTTTTAAGTTATAGATTCTGTTTGCGAACCTGCTTTTTATACTCATTCACGAACTGAATGCAGTATATTGGGTTCGTGCAATGTCCGTCAAGCTGTTTGTCTGTCCGCAACTTTTTTCGGCGCTATTGAAGATAGAGACTTGAAACTTTAGACATATACTTGTAGTTATTCTCTTCAGACAAAGTGTTAAAAGTGGTTTTGTGCCACGCCCACTGGGAGGCGGGCAATTCGGTAACATATCGATACACATAAAATCGCAAATCGATAAAAGGTGAATATTTCCCACAATTTTAGAGATCGAGCCAAATTTGGTATGGATTGCACAGATTGCCACGCCTACTAGAACGCCCCCCAGCGCCCCCTCTCTATAAAAATCAGAAATACCTATATCTTCCACAGTTTTTAAGCTACAGTCACTAAATTTGGGATATATATTACTGGGAAGCTCCCCCAGAAGTCGCAGAAAAATATTTGCAGCCACTACCCCTCCTCCCCCACCCGACCCTAAAAACCGCGAATATATATATATATATATCTCAAACAGTCGTAATGTTATAGTCATCAAATTTGGATAGTATAAAACTGGTCAGCTCCTTTGAAGATCGGTACAAAAAATTCCCAGTCACGCCCCCTTCCGGCCCCGCAAACCGCAAAAATCCATATCACGTACAGTTTTGAAGCCACAGACACCAAATTTCATATGTAGATAGCTGCTGACCTCCCCCAACGATTGCACACTTAACATCCCGGCCACGCCCAAGAAAACACCCCCAAACGCCCCCGCCCCACCAGAAGTGTTTATATGTCCCACCGTTTTTAAGCTAAAGTTACCACATTTGGTGGGTAGTGAACTGGTCACCTGCTTTAAAGAGCGGTAAAAAAAATGGATATTTTATATGAAATCCGTTTATTATTAAGTTTTAAGTTAATTTTGTATAATCGTTCCAAACTTTATACTTTGATAAAGTAACTATTTTATATTTTAAAGATGTAATAATGATTTGGAATGTATTTTTAATATCTACTTATATAAACAGTTATTTGTTATTAAAAACAAATTCCAAGTAGCAATTTTGGTAAATTTTGCAAAGGAATATATATATGTATATGTTTATTCAACTGAAGTATAAGTAACTATCTGTTCATAACTATCTCAAGGGTGGAAACCCACGTTAACTCTAAAAAAAATCGCAATGCTGTCTACCCCCCACCCCTAAGCATGCCTTTATAAGGATCTATGACGGTTTTGGGATAGTTCCAGTCGAGGCTCAACTGCCTTTTTATATGGTTTGGGCACAACAACAACAACAATAAAAACCGCCCTTAACTAGCTTAGGGGTTGCATTTGCACATTCCTCCTAATAGTCGCAATTTTGGGGTTAATTGTTGAATATTTGCTTTGCGAACGCGTTCGTAACAGGGCGTAAAATGGAGAAAGAAAAAAGAATGGTGTGTGTGTATATGTGTATGCGTGTGTGTGTGTGTGTGTGTGTGTGTTGTGATATGTCCTGAGAAAGGGGTCGCGGTCAACGGACGTTCCATGCAGTGTCGAAGTTCAACCCTTTTTTTGCGAAAAGTGCCCGACCGGAGTCCCATGCCTGACTTCTGGCTATACAACTACCCTTCCCTTAGGAACGTAGCGCATCGTGCAGCGGTACAGTTCGTGCATGTTCGATGGGCTTTATATTAATTCTCAAGAGGGTCTGCAAAAATTGCTAGACGGGGGTTGTCGAGCAAAGAGCAGACAAACACGAACCTACACATGAATTGGAGATTTATTTTTTTATGATATTGGGCATTTTGGGGATGTTTGAGTATGGATAATAATTTTAATAATTTTTTTATTGTTTATAACAATTATTTATGGAGCTGGATTGTAATACCATTTTGCCCAATAGTTCTACTTTTTTTGTTTATTACTTATTATAATATATTTTTCGATATTATTAAGTAGTTCTAGGAAGGTAGGGGATCTAGATATAGCATGTAAACTCTAGAAATAAAATTAATGAATTTCATTTATAAGCAAGCACTATAGGTTTATAAGGTACCATTTTCTGTACAGATAATTGTTGTGTGTTTTACTACTCTCAAGTACCCGAAGCTACAAAAAAGTTAAAGTACCAACGACAGAAGTGCATACAAAGGTCAGCCTGGCCAAATGAAAATATGAAAAACCGAACCGCATCGAAACTGGGCGTCCACAGTGCGTGCGAGCGACTACAACGACTGCGTGTGTGCGCTACACAGGAGCTGGCAGGACACTTTCGTTCTACGAGGGTGAGTTTCGCACAACGGATCAGTTGAGCATTAAATATGTTGAAGGTTGTAACACGAGAGGTTAATAAGCGGCAAAAATGGGACAAAAAGAACGCAAATTGTAGGATGACAGTTTTTAGCCGTATAGAGTATTGAGAGAGTTCTGCAAGTTTTTTTATGCATATGTATGTGAATATGAATGTACGTATGCAGGTAGGTTAGAGTTTCGTCAAGTTCAGCAATTTTTTTATAAATTAACGGAACTGGTGACCACGCCTTTGCGCGCAAGATCGGGCTTCATTACAGTGGAAGGGCAGAAACAAAAGCAAAAGCAATAATCAGCAGCCCATTTTAATAGTTGAATCAACACACAACACACATACATACGTACACACATACAGACGTGCGCAAAGCAATTTCATACACCCCGAATGACACCCCAGTCGGGCTGTGGCTGTATGTGTGTATGCAGATGTTGATAATACCAAGGTTTTTTTTTTCAAAAATGGTGTAGGAAATTCAAACAATTACAAAAGCAACAACAGTAGAACGATAACAATGCTAGCGCTAATGCGTGTGAGTGTGAGGCAATTACAAGAAACACACACACACACACACACGCACGCATGCATGCGCGGCACTAATAAGCGCAAGTGAGCCAGCGTTATAAAGAGGGAGCGAGCGAGCGCTAAACAAATTGATGCCAGTGGAAAAAAGCACGCGCAAAGCAATTTACGCTTATTATACATTTGTCATTTTTGTACAAAATATACAAAAGCACACACACAGACACATGCATACACAGACACAGTCATGCTGAACGTTGGACACACACTCGTGCGCTCGCTCACACTACGGCGCCAACGACAACGACCCCCCAACCAACAACAACAAAAACAAAAACAACATATACAGCTACAGTCAGACCCAACACGTTTGAGCTAAGAATTCGAAACGAACAACAAAAAAGAGCGCATGCTCCGCATGGCTTTTTGTACAGTTGAATAAGACAAAAGAAGAAGAGTAACACAACTAATAAGAAAAAACTACGTACAAAAAACACAACAGCAACAAAAAACAAACACAAAAGTCCAACCAAAAAAATCCAATACACACACAAGTCCGGGCAAAGATGAAGCCGGATCAGCGCACACGCACACACACATATACAAATGAGCCGCAATCAAAAACCAAATAAAAGGCATAATAGAGAAGAGAGAAACAGCAGGCAAAAACACTTAACAAGCGTAAAAATAATATGGCGGCAGCAGCAGCAACAACAACAGCAAAAAGCAAAAACAGAAAACGAATGAAACACGAAAACGTTTCATGCCTTCGTTCGTTCGTTTCGTGCGACGAGTCTCACATCAACAAAATCAACGTTGCCTGTCATTGCCAGCAGTGGCCACGAACAACAACAGCAACAGCAATAACAAGAACAACAACAAGAGCAGCAACGGGAGACGAACACACAGGCGAACACATACATAACGACGTACATTTGTAAATGCCGACTGAAAGAACAGCCCAAAGCGGCGCACACAGTACTCACAGTGATATGAGGGCAAGGCATACAACCACACGGGGGCGGGCGGGGGCAACAACAAAATGAAAAATGGAATGCCAAAGCGTTTGTTTGACAAGGCACAGTGGTGCGAGGCTGTAAAATATTTGTAGTGAAAAATGAGCCCAAAAAAATTAAATATTTATTCAACTACTAATTGTTCAAAATTGAACTTCAATAGTAAACAATACAACTTATGATAATATATTTTTTCTATGAACAAGCAATTAATAAAATCGATATAAAAATGACATTACTTTTTGGACCAAATTTTTATTATTTTGCATGTATTATGTAAAATAATACTTTTTGTTTTGTATGTAAATTTTTTTTTTTTAAGTAAAGCTATTGGTCCACATATACATTAATTATTTGTTCATCCTTATATTTTCATAGAATTTTTTTTTTTTGCGATGAATAAATACTAGCGCTCTTAATATCCGAATATGAATGTGTATGCGCACACTTATTGAGTATGTTTCCAAAATAAAATTAATGTTTACAGGTATATTTCAATTGTTAGCATACAATTGCATAGAGAACATTTGCGCTTTGATCAATGACAGGTTACCACTGTGCAAACACTGCATGCATATCAAGAACGACAAAACGAGACCATGGTAGCTGCAACTGAAGAAACCCAAAAAAATAATTGAGTACTAAATCAACGGGTGCCATCAGTCACAACTCCATATCCACGCAAAACGCGTAGCATTACAAATGAAAATGTCGAAACAGCAACAACAACAAGAACAACAAATACTGATGAAACAGAAAGAAAATGCAATTCACATGCTAATAATGTAACGTAGGCCACTGTGCGAACGAGCGAGCAAGCGAAAGCGAACGATTGCCTTTTTGTGCTACCCATGCGTCGACCCCCACCGCACCGATGCAACCAACGGACGCGGCTGCGGCCGACAAGCAAAACTAATAATAAAATAAAGCCGCTGTCGTTTGCTAGTCAGCTCAGGTATGTATGTGTGTATATGATGTATCGTTGTATGCGATGGTGGTGGTGGTGGCAAATGCGAAATCGAAAAAAGAAGATGAAGTATAGCAAGCAAGCCAGCTAGCAGTAACAGCAACAGCAACAACAACCACGACGAAACGACATTTGAGTATACAGACACAGAAAACTGGTCTCTTGGCCGTTGACAAGGGCGGCGATGGTAGCGGCAGCGGGCAGGGTGGTTGACAGCGCGCATACATACACATACACATACACATACACATACACATACGTGCACAAACACACATCCATAGATATGTATGTATGTATACATGAATGCGCTACAACGGGCGCGAAAGCAAAAGCAAATACAATACACATGCCCGCCAGCTGTGTAGCCTCGTTTTTTTCAGTTCCTTTTTTGCTTTTTGTTCACTTACATTTTTTCTTTCGTTCGCACACACCCCCAAAGCGCAGGCAACAAAACGCAACGAACAGCGAGTAGTGGGGCTGTTGTTGCTATTGCGCTCGCACTCACTGGCAATGGCATCCGATTTGCTATTGGCATCGCATTCGCACGCCCGCATTTGTTATAGAGAAATGTTTTGCTGTGTCGAGTGGGTATGAGAAAACTGGTTTTCCTTGCCCAGCTGCCTGCCAACCCTCCCCTAGAAAACACACACGCACACACCAATACACATGCGCGCTGCTGCTTCATTTTGTTTCGGCAGAGTTGCCGCCGTCTGCGCGCGTTTCAGTCTAAAATTTAACTTGAGAGCGAACGGTTCGTGCTCTGTGGATATTCAATAATCGTACGCTCGCTCGCGCCGATCTGCCCAAACACCAGTCGAGATACAAGATACAACGCGCCGCACACACACTCATACGCGTATGCCTAAAGATAAATCGAAACAGCTGGATTTTATCTGAATATCTATTTTTTTTTGTCGTAATACAGTTATAAAGTTGAAAAAATTAATCATAACAAACGTATCCAAAAAAGATACAAGATACATGCTGCAAAGTGAAAAGTTATGCTGCCGGCGTCGCTGTCGCAGTCGCCGTTGCAGTCGCTGCCGACGCGCGCTGTGAATTTGTGCCGCCTAACAAAAAATATGTTGCTAGAGTTGTCGCCGCGTTTTATGTAAGCCGAACTCCCCCCTCGACCCACACTGCCGACCGCCCACCTTCCGCGCACATCACGTGCACAGGTGCAGCATAAATAAAGAAATAAATAAAAAGAAAATGCAGTTAATTTAAAAGTGAAATAAAGCAGGCATTGTGCATTAATTGTGAGCCGACGCCGCCGTCGACGCCAACGCAGCCGTTGCAGCGAGTGTGGAGTATGTACTAATTATTGCTCTTGTGCACGAAACGCTCACATTTACACGCCTCAGTCGCAGTCGCAGTCTCAGACAGACACACACACATACTATACAGACATTAAATATACACACACAAACACACATTGACACTGAGGCTGACGCTCGGCGAGACATTTTTTGTGTGTGTGCACATTTTTGTATGTTTTCTTGTTGTTGTTTTTGCTGCAACAAAGTTTTACGTTTACGTTTTTTGCCTGTTTATATGTATATATATATATATATGTATGTGTATATGTTTATTGCCTGTACTCGTTTACGTTTACGTTTGTGTGTGTGCTTACCTCGTATTTTTGTTAAATGTAACAACAAAAAGAAACCAAATAAAACAAAATTACACAAACGCAGCAGCAGCAGCAATATGCTGCCAACAACAATAAAAACAATCAGCAGTCGCCGCAATAGGAGAGCAGCCGCAGTCGCCGTCGCAGCAACAGAAAGCAACAACAGAACATCGCTGCCGCCGTCGCCGTCGTCGTCGCTGCTGACGTCGCCGCCGCCGCATGCATACTATTAATTTATTATACAAATTGTTTTTATTTTGAATAATGGATCGTCGTGCATTGAAGTTTATGCAAAAAAGGTATTTTTTTGTTGTTTGTTTCGTTATGTTTTAAGTTTTTAAATGCACACAAACTGCTCGCAGGCACTGTTAACAGCATATAACATGCGCGTATGTATGTGTATATGTGTGTCAATGCACTCGCGTTTATTATTGCTTATTACTTACGTTATTTCCCTTTTTAATTATTTATTGTTTTTTTTTCTCGCGCGCTCTCTGCCCGTCCTTTACTGCTATTTTTGTTATTATTTTATCGCTTTAAGTGTGACCCTCGCTGCGTCAGAAATATTCACATACTGTGTGCACACACTGATTTACACCTTTCTTCTATGTTGTGTTTATTTGTCTTCTTCTTATATCTTATAGATTTGTTTTTTTTTTGTGATTTTATTTTCTGCTTGCGTTTTAAATGTATGCTCAAAATTGATGTGCTGCCTTTGGCGCGCAGTTCAGCTGTGCGTCGTTTCACAACACTGCTGCAAATGACAAATGTGTACAAATTCTATACACAGAAATACACACATGTATATGTACGTATTATTGTGTGCGTGTGTTTGTATATTTGTGTGCCGCCGCTGCTGCTGCTGATGTTTGACGTCCCATCATAATCGTACTTCTTCATACAAAGCAAGCAAAAATCACAAGTCCCAAAACGAGTTTTTTTTTTCTGTCCCATCTGCTCGTTGCCCGTGCAGTGCAGTTGAGTCTCAGAAATATACTCACACACCCATGCATACAAATCTACGTAGCAAATTTCGCAATGCATGCAATATGCATATGTGAGTGTGTGTGTTTTTGTAAATCTGTTGGTGGTTGATTTTTTTCTCTTTTGGTTTGCGTCGTATTGAAAAGCAAAAGTTCTAAGCCAAATGTAACATTTTTTGGCCGAAACCAAAATTGCAAGCGGGAGCAGAAGCAGCAGAAGAAGAAGCAGCAGCAGCGACAACAACAACTACCTAGAGCGCATTCGCTCTCTCTGTCGCGCGCGCGTGGGCTCCCCATTGTGCGAAGTAAACAAAATTTGAGGCGCGTAGTTAGTGTTGCCATCCGCTCGTACAACATTTAAGCACGCTGTATGAAAATTTATTACATGAATGTCATATTTCAAGATATTTTTTTCTAAATTGCCTGCCTATATTATTGTATTAGTAGTTATATGTATATAGTAAAAAATATTATTTGCATGTATTTGAAACATAATCAAATTATTTTTATTATTATTTTTAATATATCTTTGTATATATTTGTTTATGCTAGTTGGCAACTCTACATTTATACTAACACCAACACAACTCATGCTTACGCTTTCATGCATGTTCTGTTTTGAGTTGTGCTCGTCATTTGACCAAGTAACTCGTGCCATCTCACTTACACTTGAGCAGACAGCAACGAAAACGACAAGAGCGACTAGCGCGCACATACAATTGTATTTGTATTCGCATGCTCGCTGGCTGTGTGTGTGAGTTGTTGGTGGCTGCAGAAATGAAACCCGTTCGTATAATCAATATGTAGTCATCTATTTTCGTCTCGTCCCCGCCACCTTCTACCTAGTGTACAGGTTTAATGCCCCATCAACAACCACCAAAAGAAATTTTCGCACGCATGTTTCTCCTCGCAACAATTTGAATTTCATATTCTATTTTGTTGCTGTTGCCGTTGTTGTTGTTTTTGTCGCTCTCGCCTGTATACTAGCTGCGCGCGCTCTCTCTAGCTCCATCTCGCTCACACTCCTTGGCATAGTCATTTGAGCGCATGCTCGATTTGTTTTGCGTCGGCATTGTTATCAATCGTGTGGCAACTCAATTTGGTTAGAAGCAAGCATAAAATTGATGATGGCTGTGCATTTGAATATTATTGTGGTTGTAGCTGTTGGATTGTTTGCTTTCCCCCCCACCACCACCACCTCACAGCGACCTGGCAAAACCACTCAACGCCTCACGCTTTCTCACTCTTTCTTCTTTGCTCGCACACCAATTCACTCACACACACAAGCATCAAACCAGTCTTAAGCTGCAAGTTTTTTTTTCGGACATTGAGAAGGATGCTGCTGCTGCGTCTGGCACAGCGTCTAGTCGCCGGTTTTTATACTCGTTCACGATGTGAAAGGAGTATACTGGGTTTTGACAATGTCCGTCCGTGGCGACTTTAAAATTTGAATATACACTCGTGATAGCTTCAGATAGTGTTAAGATTTTTTGGCAAATTGCTAAAGGTGAAAGATGCACTAAATTAGCCAATGAACAGAATGATCTCCTTTCAAAATTACGTCCTCTCTCACAATTAAAAAAATCTATATTTTCCCAAAATTATAATTCTTATTGGATAACGTTGGTAAAGTTTGCGCTACGTCAAGATCACCCAAGAATTTGTTAAGTTTTATACGATTCCGCATAATTCTTGTTAGATAACTTAACAGGAATTCCGTCCATCCAGTTTCGTTCTGGGTTCGAACCTCCCAAGAGGGTTTTTATACCCTGAACCCATTGAAAATGGGTAAAAAAGGGTATAATGGTTTTGTGCAAATGTATGTAACAGGCAGAAGGAAGCATCTCCGACCCC
>SCDT01002027.1:0-10098 GCA_004143765.1 Drosophila melanica | reverse complement strand
TTTTTTGTTCAAAAAATGCTCGCCAATTTATTGTAAAGTTTCTCACGTTCCAGACACAAACACAAAAATACCAAAAAAACCAAAAAATTAAGATGATTTCGAGAGTCTTGATTTGATTTACTTAAATGAAAGCATTTAATGCACGCTAATCAAAACGCGGACGCCGACGTCGCTGTCGCTGTCGCCGTCGTCGTCGACGCCTGCTGAGCAATTACGCTAATGAGCATGGCGAGCGCCATCTGGCGGCGCATTTCAACGCCTGAGTGATTAATGAGCAAGTGAAAAATAAATTGATCAATAAAAACAGAAAAAGAAGTCAAATAAAATCGAGAGAAAAACGCCGGCGGCATTGGCAGCCTAAACGGCATCAATTTAAAATTGAGACATGGGCGATAACGTTAGCATGTTTCGAGATTGGAGGCGTAAGCGTCTGGCTGGGGCCTCCACCTGCCCGATTATGCAAATTGAAGATACATATCATAAATAAATAAACGCGATTGTGTATTATCTATCTTAGATTTTGCTAAATACCTTGTTTCTAACGAAATTGCCCGCTGGCAATTCTGGGACTTGGCGTATGGCGTCCTCTATTGACCTTGCTGCAAAAAGATCAGGCAAAAATAAAACAGTTGGAAATTGATAAATTGCAGAAAGTTCGCCAGTAAGTAGCTGGTAACATGGACTGCCGTTAACTGTGCCAGGCTACGACCCGCATGAAATATGAGCAGGGAGGTAAAAACAAAAAAGCTGACGCCCTTTTTTCTTTTAGCTTTCTTTGGCTTGGCAGATTGTGGGAGTGTTCATCATTCCAACTTTGTAATTTGATACAACGAATTTTATTGAGCGAGCATCAATGTCGCGATCACAGATATAACCCTAAGAAGTTATAAAAATTTACTTTTCCTGGGACAACTATTTTTTTTTGCTGACAACTTTTTAATGATGTGTCCACTCGCCATTTTAAATGATCTTTTGCGCTTTTCGTTTTCTAAAAGATGATTTTTTATTATCATACTTGAACCAGTCAAGGTCGGCTTTGTTTTCTGCCTATCATTTGTTGAACCCGACTAATTAAAACACGACGCGACAAAGTTGGCCGTGTTGGCGAGAGGGAAAAGTGCTTCCAGAACGAAAGACTTAGGCAACGAACTGGCTATCCGTATGTGCATGTGATTAATAAATTTCTCGCAGCTGTCAAGTGCACAAACGCGTGTTTATTTATGCAAATTGATGAGCATTTTATGGGCATTTATTTAAATTGCACTCACTTAATGGTTGTGGCTGCAGCTGCAGTTGTTTGGATTTTATTTGTTTTTATTTGTGTTTTATTTTTTTAATATTTTTTTATGCGCAATAAATGATTGTCAAGTGTCCTTCCGTCGTTGATGTGAAATTTAATGTATTCATAAAAGCGTATAATTTATGAATACGCCTTTCAATTCTTATTGAATAATTCGAGTTTTACAAACTTATATTTGCATTAGGAATCTTTATATTATTTGATTTTTAGTAGTATTTAGTTGAATCACGATTTTGTTTTTGTTAAATTCTTTTTTTTTTCAGGTGCTCCTGGCACAATTTTTACTGAAAACTTAAACCTTGAACGTTAGCTAAGCGCGCAGCGATTTTCTGTTGTCGTTGTGGACGCCTCGAAGAGCGGCAAATAAATGAGATCTGCGGACTATGTGTAATTTGTTTTTTGTTTCTGCTTAAGACCAAAATCACTTTGCTTTGCTTGCCCGTCGCTGCCGCAGTCGGCGTCACTGCTGCCGTCTACGACATCGTCGTAGTCGTCGGCTAGCTGCTACGTCATCAACTCGGACTTGGCTCTGGCTTGGTCGACTTGGTCGACTAGCGAGCGTTCACTTGCCGGCTCAACTCGTCTCGATGTGTGTGAGGTCCGACAATGATCTCGATGATGAGCCAACGCGAACGTGGCGCACCAAGTGCATCAATTTGCCACTTTATTGTTAGCCAGCTGCTTACTGTTACAGTTTGCCATTGCACTTTGCGGGTTTTGCTATTTGCCTGACAAATTCAACAGGCCGGACAGGCGAATTGATTCATCACCAGTTGGAAAGTGTCAGAGCACTCTGGAAACTCTACACCGATTGTTCGTCAGTCATTCATTCAGCTTTTTGATTAAATTACCAACTATTGCCAACCGCTTTTGTCTTTCCGATTTGTGCACAAATTAGTTACAAACGAACCTACGACAACAAAGGCCGCTGGGTAACACGAAGCTTTTGTACAAAATCAGGTTGTCCCCACCGCATGCAGCTGAAGCTGGACGCTTTTAACTGTGCGTGTGCCGCTTTAAGGGTTTGTGTTAGCGTTTTCGTTTTCCTCTGTTATTTTTGTTGTTTTTTTTTTGCTTTTTTGCGTATTCTAATTGGCGCCAGCAGGCGTGTAAGCTCTTTTTAAATGGCATCGCGTGATGTGTTGACGTTTGCCTTTGGTTTGTTGGCCAGGTGAGTTTGACCTTTGCCAGTAGCAAGCTTTGACCCAGTGCGCCCAAAAATTACTTAGCTGTCTGTGGGATATATATATACATATATGTATATTAACATACGATTGTCGAAATTGATAGCTGACTTCCATTTCGTTTGGTGTTGCAAAAGGGTTATGTCAAATGGCAGTCGGTTTAATGGCCGGTAATTAAAATGAGAAAAACAACGAATTATATAAAACTAAAACACCCGAGCACTTTCCCATCTTTCACCAACTAAAACGAACACTAATTGGCCATCGTTTCTAGCCGCAGACACAACACATATTCCTATCTGAGTGCCCATCTAAACCTTCTATTTGGTTTTGTTTTGTTTGTTTGGCTCTGTACAAACAAATGACATAACCGCAAATATATGATTTGCCATTGGAATGGCAATCAAAACACCTTTAAATATTAATTAGCCGTGCCGGCAAGCATCAGCTTGCCCCCCTCCCCGCTATTCAGCAATTACGCGTAGCCAATGTACACAGAAGTGTGTGTTGAAGTGCGTAAACTCTCGCACAGCAACGACACCAATCGGCCAGATAGTTTTCCCGATGCTCTATGCTCTGATCTAACTAACTGCACGCATCTGTTGGGCAGAAGAAGAAGAACAGAAATTCTAGTTGGCGCTGGCATAATTGTTAACAACGATTAGAGAACACAAATCACGAACGAGAGCTGGCTTGTAATCTCATATCTGCCTCAGACGAGCGCTTCGTGTGAGCTCAGCTGGGAATTATTAAGAGTAATATGTTTAATGCTGACGGAAGCAATATAGGCAGATAGATAGATAGATAGGCAGAAGCACGAGACAATGACAACGACTGCCACCTGTATGAGATCTTTCAGGCTGGTTGCTGCTGTCCACAGCACGAATTTTGTGCTCCTGCATTAAATGACAGACAGGGCTTGCGTGCTCGACTGCTGCTGCTGCTGAATAAGAGAATCAGTTTTAAACAACTGTTTTAGTCTGACAGTCTGCAGGCCAGTTATATGGATAACGTGTCCATTAGTCCAGAATTATCGTTGATGGCGGGAACACCCACCCATCCACCCACTGGCGAGGTTAAGGCTATCGCTACGTCACTCTTAAGCCGGCCGGCATATGTTCATTAATATGTGTATCTAATTATCTGTAGTTTCACATTTTATTGTCGATAAATTCGCAAGTTCATTAAACTCATTTCGTCGGCCAGTGATTAAGCTGAATCAGCCTAACTGGCCTTTGTCTTAATGTTTGTCGTTGTCGTTGTCGCTTTTGTTGTTGTTGGTTTTTGGGTCTCAGCTCGGATTTGAGGCGTTTGGCATGTGGGCATCGCCATTTAATTGCCACCCGACTTTCGCGATGTGCACTCGGAATGAAGTTGTCGTTGCGTTTGGCGGCTTATGCAATGTTAAAAATCTCGATCCGTCTTTTTTGTTTGGCTTTTTCTGAGTAATGAGATACACGCGATTGGGGTCAGCAATGGACGCCAATTACACGACTCTGACTTTCATTGAAAGTTAAATATTTGTAGAGCAGACGAAAGGAAATGCAACGAAAGGAAAATAGCAGCGCTTAATCTGCAGCAACAACAAAAAGAGCAGCAGCAGCGATGTTTAAAGCCACAAATTCAATATTTGCCCATCGCATTTGTCGATATACTCGCGATATTTAACCTCAAGGGTGTATTAATATTCTGTCTGCACTGTTTTACAATTTTAAAAAATTTTAAAAATATTTATATATTGCTAATATTTAAGCTATTTTAGTAAAGTTGAGTAAAAACTTTTCAGAGAATATAACAAAAATAAAGTCTTATCAAATAGAGTATTACAAAGTCAAGTATTTATTTATTTTATTATTTCTGTTGTTGTTGTTTTTTTGTGAAAGTGCCAAGTGACCACAAGCAAAAAGGTTAAACTGAGCGCCGAAGCGTGCCCTGCACTGAATTAGTTGTGAGCTCTGATCGCCGTCGATCGAGTTAAGTAGAATCTTTGGCCCCGGCAACGTGATGATTCAAGTCAAACACCAATTTAAGCGCTTCCATATTTTAAAGGGAAGTATTATGAGCGTATATAAATTTAATTTTTGATATTTCGGAGCTGGGAATTTCTCTCTGGCGTATATATGTATAGATTTCGCTTTCACACCTCCCACATCAGGTGGCATTAACGAATTGCGCACTATATCTCAATTACTTTATATCCGCACTATAAACACACACAACTTTCCAATTTCCTGACAATTGGAGCAAACGATTGATAGTTAAGTTTTATGGCATTTTCTGATTTATAACTGCAGGAGATTTCCACACGTTGTCGGTGGAAAACTGAGCCGCAAAACTTCTTTCCGCAATTAGTGAACAACAAATATGTTTTATTGCCCGAAAACCAGTTGGCAAAAATCAACAAACCACAACAACAACAACAAGAAAAAATTCAAAACAAATTATATATCTGTTTATATTTGTATTGTATTAGTGTCAAAGTAATGTATTAATCAGTCGGCGCAAATGGATGTAAAAGAAATCATTTTAAATAAAGTTAATTGCTCGCAACACTTTTAACTACATTCAGCCGCAGCAGCAGCACTGATTATTTCAACTGGCTTTTAATTTTCCTATTATATATTGCTGGCTTTAATACTTTAATACGCCTACGGCTCCGAAATTCACTTCAATTATTTTGGATTTTAGCTGGTTTCCATCTCGGCGACCTTGACGCACAGACAGACGGCGTCTTGAAGCNCCTATTATATATTGCTGGCTTTAATAATTTAATACGCCTACGGCTCCGAAATTCACTTCAATTATTTTGGATTTTAGCTGGTTTCCATCTCGGCGACCTTGACGCACAGACAGACGGCGTCTTGAAGCCCTTTCACGGCCAATGTCAATAAACTTTGAATTCTAGCGAATACCTCCACAAAGCAGATTCCCCACATCTAGTTGACACTTAACTTGTTATCAATGTATCTATTTTCATTTCGTTTATATTACTGTCTGCGCTGGTAATTAAATGCTTCCCTGTGGCGCTGCAGCACCGGCCATAAAAACTTAAGATTCAATTGAAATGAGATAAGCATCTCGCCTTTAAAAATGATGCAAAATGATTCTAGTTTAATGGATTCAAATGTAGTGCATTTTTTGTCTAACCAATGACAATATAAATACTAATAATTTAAATATTTATATTGCACAAAAAAATAAAAATAAAATATTTCAGAAAAAAATGTATTCGACGAGGATGGGATTCGAACCCACGCGTGCAGAGCACATTGGATTAGCAGTCCAACGCCTTAACCACTCGGCCACCTCGTCACGTGCCTTGGTTAGTCCTAAGGTTTAACTACTTATAATTGACAAAGTATGCGAAGCAGTGCAACAGTATACAAAGCAGTGCAATAGAATCTACAACAAAATTAAGCAGTAAACGCACATACAATTGCAATTGGTAAATATTGTATTCTATATATAATACCGTATATTGATTTTATGAAGAATATATGTTATAATAATACCAGAGCTTATATAATCAAACATACAGAGGGTATAGATTGTAAGTTTGACTGCTGTAATATTTTATGAATTTTAAAGGAACACATATTTTATTAAATGACTGCACTGCTTGCGTTTCAATAAAGCTGTGCATCAAAAGAGCTACTGGTTGCCAAGGTCGTATATGACGAGGTGGCCGAGAGGTTAAGGCGTTGGACTGCTAATCCAATGTGCTCTGCACGCGTGGGTTCGAATCCCATCCTCGTCGAATACATTTTTTTCTGAAATATTTTATTNGTGGCCGAGAGGTTAAGGCGTTGGACTGCTAATCCAATGTGCTCTGCACGCGTGGGTTCGAATCCCATCCTCGTCGAATTATGAACTTTTTGTACTCAAGAAAAAATAAAACTTAAAGCTTAGTTTATATTAAATTTAAAAAAATATTTAAATACTGTATATGTAATTATTTAATTGTAAAAATAATAAAACGTGTACAAAGTGATTATTTTATAGTAAGTTATTGTTTTATATATCCAACCGTCTGTAATAAAATAATAATTCGTATTAAAAATTGAAACATTAAACACACATAATAAAGAAGTTCACAAAAACAAACTGCGACGAGGATGGGATTCGAACCCACGCGTGCAGAGCACATTGGATTAGCAGTCCAACGCCTTAACCACTCGGCCACCTCGTCGTGTTGCCTGCCGGCAGCACAATGAGTGTTCTGAACTATTTCAGAGCGTTCTAACTATTTTTTGTTTTAACGTATTCTGTTTGTTCAACAAACAAACGATAATTATGTCAATGATAATGGCGCAAATAAATATAAAAACCATTCTGTGTGTACTCGGATAAGTGATTGGCCTGACTTGCAGGTATCGAAATAAAAAGTCACCTGTTTGTGGTTAAAGAAAGTAGCTGAGTGGTGGCGCGTGGTTTGTGGCTTCTGGAGTGCAGACAAAGTGCTTAACTGTTTGGCAATATGGGTGAACTGTTGCCGAAATACTCTAAAATGTAAAGTATAATCGTCTAGTAACAAATAAAAAGCATTCCTTGTATTCATTATTGGCTGTTGACGACCTCCCAATGATAGCGAAGTTCTGATTGCTCAACAAAAATAATTTTGTTTGAATTTCACAATAGCACCGATCATAGCCAGATAGCGATGAATCGATTATATATGTTTGGTTTATTATGAAGGGTATTTCCACGTATGTATAAATTGACATTTTTGCTATTTTTTTTCTCATTTTTTGCATTGAATCGATTTGTTTGCTTAAGCATTGTTGAGCGCGCATCTTAAAAAGGGCTTTTCATAATTCAAATAAAAATGCGGCCGTTTGCTGACCCAGTTATTTTCATTATTATGTATTTATTTATTATTTGTCTTGATCGGGCTCCGCTCACTTTCAGCATATCCAAAGAATTGTATAAAGTGTAAAAGTAGTTGGACTTTAAATAAGCAACGCGCAGCGTCAGCGGCAAATCAAGATGAACTCCAGAAGTTATTGCCCCGCGTAACTATGTGGATGTCCAGTTGTCAACCGTTGCCAGCCATTGTCGGCGGCGGTGTTAATGAACCCTTGTTGCAGATAGCAGTTAGTTATTTACGTTTAAGTTCATGTAGGTTCCAATTGGCGGCATTTACACCTAGTGCGATTCAACGGCCTCGTTTGGAAAGTGTGCCCAAGTTTGATGATGCGCAGGCACGCGCGTTTATATTTAGCAACTTATTGGCCACTATTCGCAGAAGCACAAAAAGCCCGCTGTCCGGAAATAGTCACGTGCACAAGGACATTCCAAGGCTAATTACGTTGGCGCGTCGCCTGCAGCGTCGTGGCAGCATCGGCAACAGCAGCGCGGGCTTGCCTTTAACTTGGCTACGCTAGGCTCGGATCGGATCGGATCGGATCGGCATGGCTCGGCTCGGGTTGGCTTGGCTCGGCTTTATTATAGCACCACCACCCGTTCATTATTGTTGTTGTTGTTACTTTGTGTTCCCGTTGTCGCGCCTGTTTTTCGCAGCAGCGCCAAACTACTGCGTGCAAGTTAATAGCTTGAGTACGAGAACGTACCTTAAGCTGTATCTGTATCTGTATCTGCATCTGGATCTTTGCATCTGCGTGGTTGTCCCCAGTTGCAGTTACAACCGCCAGTTGCCGCTTAATTAGCTATGTAATTTATTATTGGCCTAATCTTATGGAGAGCAGCGCCGGCGCCGGCGCCAACGCCAACGCCGCTGGCATTGACAAATACACAAATGTTTTTTATATATATCAATATATATGTGTAAATATTAATATTAAGCAAGCAACCCAAGCTGCGCAAGTCCGGGAGCGCCTATCCATGTTCATCTGCCTGTCCACAAAATCAACATAATTATACAACGCTCTCTCTGGCAAACGGGGGCTTGGCCCCCCCCAAGCAAATGTCCGAGACAAGGGCTATGACTGGCATTAACTTAGAATTATGCAGACAATAAAGATGCACATATGTACGTACGTATGTATGTATGTATGTGTGTGCGTACATCGCACAATTATGCCCAATTATGCAACAGCTGCTCGTGACTGGGCTAAAAGAGGCGGAGCTGCAGTTACAGATACAGGTGCTTAAGCTGGCGGTGCTAAGCAGAATGCTTTGTGGATATCATTGGCTAATGAGCGTTCTATTAGCCACAACTTCCTTATAACATCCAACATGGGTGTCATAAAAATTAAAATACATAATCGCGGGCGTTTGTGCTGGGCGCTAGTTACAAGCAAGTCAGACATTCAATTCTGTAATTAACATTTCTTTTTTTCTTTTTTTTTTTGCAATTGCATGCAATTGCATCGGCGGCGGCCATTGACACTTGGTGGCAATTATAATTATATTTATGTACATATGTTTGCGTTTGGGCTGACAGCAATTAGCCAATTTATCACTTGAACGCGAGCCCAGAGATCTAAACAAATCTCACAATAATCGGATGGCACAATGTGAACTGCTTTGGCAATGCAAACAAGAGCCAAACAACTGGCAAAAGCCAACGCTTTTTACCGGGGCCTTCATTTGAGCCAACTGGCTTCTTGGCCAGTTCTGCGCTTGCGCAGCGACGACGCGTCTCAGCGTCGACTGCGCCACTGTCGTCGTCTTGGCCAATATAAAGCGCAGCTTCTTAACGTTCTCACACCCATTGCCAGCTCAACGCGTCTGTTGTGCAGTCCTACAGTATTCTTGCCTGTGTGTCGCCTCAAAGGATATAACTCCTGTTCATCAACGCGGAGATTTTCTGTTTGGATTACAAGTATAAATTGTTGAAAATTTGTGAAAAAAAAACTAAAAAACAAATCGGACAGCTATCATTGGGGATCTATTTCCATAAAAAAAGAAATTTGTTTATTTTTTATTTTCCTTGTGATAAAAATTAAGGATAAAAGTGTGATTATATTTTAAGAGCATAAGCTATGAGAAGTACAAGCTTGATCAAATAATAATAATAATACAAATCATAAAATTGTATCAATTCCAAGTTTTAAATCTCTAATTTCAATTATATTAATGCGGACTGACGAATATTGCAAAAACCCAATATACTCTTTTTAATTCGGAAACTAGTATAAAAACTATGAAAACCAAAAAATTATTATGTCGCTTACTTATTAGAAAGAGAAATGGGCGGCAGGGTGATACGATCGAAAAGATACCCTGCATATTTAGTGGCAAAATTAGAAGGGTATAATGATACAATTTGATAGTTTGGCATTTTCGCTCCAGATAATCGAGTTTCTAATATAAAATTGATTACTCCATTTGCAGATAAGCTTGCGCCATGGCTAGCCACATCTGGTTAGTGTATCTGCGCATTCTGCTGCCATTGCTGCTGATCTACTCGTCGTATGCCGCCAATCTGTCGCAGCTGGTCAAGAAGCAGACGCAAGCGAAGCAGCCACAGATATCGCCGCCGACGCAGCAGCAGCAGCAGGCAACCATCCACAATGCTGCGGCTGGTCAGCCGTATGCGCAAGAGTCGGAGATGCCCGCAGAGCAGCAGGACATTAAAAGCGAAGAGGATGATGATCCTTATCAAATGCTGCACGAATTCAAGCAGGATTCGCGCCAGCCAGAATCATCCTC
>SCDT01002026.1:25362-44118 GCA_004143765.1 Drosophila melanica | reverse complement strand
ATGGGAGTATTATGGGTTTTCCTTTTGTTTTTCTGCTATTTTACATTGTGGCTGACACTTCCGGCTTTGAGAAATTGTTTTAGCACGTTTCAGATTGTTTGGGGTATGTAAAAAAATAAAAAACTTTCAAAAATTAATGAAATGAAAGACATTATTGATATATGACCTTAATTAATGAAGATTAAGATAAGGCAAGTATGAAGTATAAACAAAAACATATTAAAAATATAATATTTGAAACCTTGGTAGATTAAAAATATATCTTTAGATACATTAATCAATAAGCTAGATAAGTACACAGTTTTAATGAAGGTAACATAAAGCGATAATCAAAAATTTGTTGAATTAAACTTTGATAGATAATATTTACTTAAAACTATAAAACTGCATAGATAATATGAGTTGCACTTACTTTTTTATTATGCTGCGTTTTACAGTATTTCTTATCTAAATCTGCCTTAAAATACTATGGGAACGACAGCCGTACAATGCTTGACTCGAACAAAAGCAACAACAACTCCCATGAGAACCGCACTAAGAAAGAGAGAGAGAGGCAGGGGTAAAGGAAGCCTTGACTTTTATTTGCGGTATCTCGAGCATTAAAATTGCAACACGTAGCATCCATTTAGCTGAATGAGCTGAGCAATTGACATTTGCAATATGATGGGGCGTGTGGCCGTAAATCATGAGTTCTAATGCAACGCAGTTCTAACATCATGCTCTGTGCACTAAACTATGATTATGAAGCATAAAAGATTGCTTAGAGTGCATCGTAAGAAAAAAAAAACAAACACCAAAGCAAATAACGATAAGAGATTTAAAAGATTTCACTTTGACATAAAACAAAAGACTTAGGACACGAACTTGCCGCCATAGTTTAATCAGCTGGTTGATACGCGGGCGATAAGTGTTGCATGTGCAACCGCAAGCGGCAAGATGGGTGCATTGACATCCACCAGCTACGAGCCGTCTTCGCTTGCGGCTTATCAGCCAACTGGCTGCCGACGCCAACGCATTTGGCCACATTTATTTCCTCATTACGAAAGCGCCGCGCACAATTTCACCAGCAGCAGAAGCAGCAGCAACAGCAACAGCAACAAAAGACAACTTTAATGTTAATTACGTGATGCTGCAAGGAAGTCGCGACACACGCTGGCAATTTGCATTTATTTCTTAGTTTTCCTATATCCATTTTCTTTTCAGTTTTTTGTGTTTTGTTTTTAGCCACGAAAATTCGCCTGTCATGTGGCAAGTTTCGTCGTGCAAAGAAAGTGAAAAGCGCAGCGTGGAAAGTCGACAACAGCTACAAAAACAACAACAACAACAAAGCAAAGGTGAAGATGCCAACCCATCTAGCCTAGCCTAGCCTAGCCTGGCCTGGCCTGCTGGCTCAGGGTTCGCGCAGTTCACAGCGGTCAGCAATTGTCAGCCGCATATTTTATGGTCAGCATGTGAGAAGACGTCAAGCGACACCTGGAAACACAGCTGACAACTGGCAACAAATTGCGCAAGTTTTGATGCGTCTATTGGCCACAGTAACTTCCTCAATTGCGTCGCTTGGCCAAGTGATGAGCCAAGTGTCAGCAAAAAAACTTAGCAAATATTTTGAAATTAGCTTTAAATATTTGGCTGCAATTCGATAAATCCAATCAGCATTTTATGTAATGTAAACAATATAATTTATAATTTTATTTAAAATAAAAAGAGTATTTAAAATAAAAATAATTAACCCTGGAGAACATTTCTGATAACTTAAGAAAGATAAGAAAATAATAAAATCTAAAAAAAATCAAGGAAAAACGAACATAATATAATTTTGTCATATGATATAAAAAATAAATTTTTATAAAAATTAAAAGCATCAACTAAAAACGAGTAACGCACATAGCGGCCATGGAGGTTGAGATAAGCAATCAACCATTATCAAGGCACTCAAAACCAAATGTTACTCATGATAAAACAGGCGAGCAAAAGCGCACAAATTAAACTCAACTGAAAGTCTCTCTATGTCTGTGTGTGTGTGTGTTGGAATTTAGTGCTAATGCGTACAAGAAAGAGGCGTGGCAGCCAAAAATAACAAAGTGCTAATAATTTCGGCATAACTTTATGGCCAAAGGGGCCTATTAATAAGCCCATGGGGCTAGTTCCAGCGACGAGTCAGCTCTTAGCCTCAAAGCTAACACAAGCTTTAGGTTTTTGCTCTAAACGATTTGCATTTTAATTTTATTTTTTCGTTTATTTTTATTTTTGTTATTGTTTTCGTTGATTTTCTTGGTCTTTCGCTTGTTTTGATATCATTTCGTTTTGGGCGCACAATTTCGCAGGCAGTTGATTAGCTTTGTTCATGGCTAGCGCTGGCAAAGATTGGCGCATGTATCTGACAGATACACGCGTGTAATTAACTACTTTGGCGATACATAGATACACACATCTACAGGTCGATGCATGCGATCCATTGCTGTTGCTCTTGTGGGCGAAGGCTGACAGATTAATCACATAAAACATCAAATAAACAATAACAACAACCCAAAAATAATAGCAAATAATTTGTTACAATAAACAAACCATTGTGGGCTGCTTTTTGTTTCTCATATTCATATTTCTTCTTTTTAATTTACAATATCCAATATCTTTAATGTTTTTTTTTGGCATTTATTTTGACTTTCGACTTTGATGTGATAATAACGATTAAATATTTTCATATTTGTGTCAAGGATGAGCGGAAATGCTGCCAAAATGATTGGTTCAGTAGTTAATCAGCCTGTTTGATGATCTACGCGTCGAATTGATTTATTGATTTCTCCAATGATGTCTTAATGGGCGTTTAATTGCAAGCAACATTCATGCGCTTCTTTCTCAGTATTTAAATTATTGTTTTAATAAAATCCCCATTAGCAACAAATCTATAAGCTTGACTAGCATATACCCTTAACAATTTATTTCAACTTAGCTGTAAACAAAATCTAGAGAAAAATCATAGCAAAAATGATATCATATATTTAATTGGGGTTAGTTTTGACAAAGTTATAGAGGCTGGAAAGAGCATTTAATACAGATTTAGGAATTTACATGTAAAATTTTTTTAGCATATTGGAATGATTTTTGACAGAATTACTTTAAATATAGTTTTTTACTCTTAAATATGAAAAATATAGATGCAGAATCAATTTAGAGACCAAACAATGAAAATAGATCGTGAAAATCGGTTCAGGCTTGACAAAGTTATGGCTGTTTTAAATCTGAACAGAACATGATTTGATTTTTATTTTCTAAAATAGCTTAAAAATTATCACGAAATTTTAATATACATATAAACATATATATTGCAAAAGATTGTGCCATTCCGCATTGAAAAGGAAAACGATGCAAAAAAGCGACATTGGCACCGAAGCCAATGATTTGAGTCACAGTTTAGCAGGCACTGTTGTGCCCAGCAGGCATTGCACGCAATTACCAAGTGAGGCAAAACACTCAACCACCTCGTTTCCCCGATCGCTTTACCAGTTCTGGCCACTTGGTGGCTGCCTTTAGCCAATTGCGGGGTAATTTGCAAACGCACAAAAGCGCAAGCCGCTGACGACCTTAATTAGCGGGAAGAAACCGACTCGTAATAGGCAAACGCACATAGAACAGCACGTAGAAGCGCAGCCAGACTGATTCTGACTCTGAGCCAGAGCCAGAGCCAGATGCAAAGACCGAACCAGAACCAGAACGGTACTAAAGACCAGAGGAAGGGCTAGCTGCCAGTTCTTAGAAACCAATTAAGGCGCCAGCCGNAGAGCCAGATGCAAAGACCGAACCAGAACCAGAACGGTACTAAAGACCAGAGGAAGGGCTAGCTGCCAGTTCTTAGAAACCAATTAAGGCGCCAGCCGATGCACACTGTGAGAAGCTGTTCGTAAAATACATAAATAAATTCTTATTAAAATATAAATTTTTTTAAATTATTGTTGAGGCAGCAAAAAGGGTGCAGGATAATCTTTTATCTTTCTATATGCTTATTGAAATTTAACACCGTTAATATTGTATACCAATTTTACAAATTTTCTTAATCGAATATTGGCAACGAAGACTCTACAACTTATAGAGCCATCGTCGGAAAAAATTTAAATTCTGCATATGCAATTTTACAGCTTCCAGGTGGCCTAAACTTTTCCACACTGACATTATTAGCCTGATCAACAAAATAAACGAGTTACAGTTAAGAAAATTAACCTCTTCTTTCTCAACCTAGTACCAGCCAAAAAAAAGTAAATCGCTATGCAAAATTTAATTTTATATTTAATTATTCTGTAAAGTTTTCACTTAGATGCAAATTTAAATTTACACTCAATTAAGAATGTTCTTAGTTGATCGCTTTTCATTTTTGCTTAACATGAATTGTAATTGTGCAGTAGACATTGGTGGCCCACATTTCAAGCCAAAAACTTGTAATCAAAACTTTTCATTTGATTATAAATAATAATTTTATTTACTTTAACATGCATGTTAAAATTTTTACTTAAACGTATGCCCAAAGCTTAAGCCAAAAACACTATTAAAAACTTGACACAAGATATTAAACAAAATTTTGTTAATTCTTTTTTAAAAAAGCATGTTTTATTTTCGTTGTAATATTCCATACCTTGGCGTCACTGTGCGCCAGACAATGTTTGGTTGGGCTGCAAGCCTCAATTGAGATATTATGAAATCGTTTTGGTCGCTGTCGGTGCGTGCGGTCGTCCGCTAATAAAGACGCATCCTCCATCCTTCCTGTGGTGCAGTGGTCAAGGCCCCCCGCGCACCGCGCCTGGACAGTTAGCCAGTTGCCTTGTTAATGATGTGCCGTGCGCGCATTTAAATAAAGTGCCGCCCATTATAATGAGCCGTGCGCGTTGTTAACGTCTGTTGATATTATTCCAACTCATAAAGGAGCGGCCCAAACTCCCTATCGCAATCTGTGGCCGCATCTAATGAGCGGCCCATAAAATGCGCCAAAGTTTGCACATCCACTAAAAAAAAAGGGTTCTTCAACTGCATAATTAAAGTGCAAAACCAGGCAGTAAATATATTTTTCTCCCTTCTTTTTATTTGAACCAGGTAGCACACGCTGCGCCGCTGGAATGCGATAATTATGAAATTCTCTTCTCTTACAGGGAAAAAGTGTGGTTTGCTGAGAGTGCTCTCTTAATTATTTATAAATATCAGCATTTGAATTTAATGTATGAAAAATTTGTTTTCATTAGAGATCTTTGGAATATTCAATTTTTGTAAGAAAGAGAGAGCAATTATTGGCTCCAATTTAGTAGTATTTTAGTAGTTTTAGTATTTTATGTACAATGTTGATTTTATTTTTATAAGGAAAATCAAATTATTTTTAGTAGTCTCTTTCTGTCTGGCTCTCCAAAGTTTACTTTACTTTTAATGTGGAGCCTAAAACTTTCGCCTTCTGTTCAAATCAGCTTTAAATTTTAGCCATTAATTTGAGAGCATTTTTCAACAAGTTTGCGCCGGATCTAGGTAACTTCCAGACCCCTTCATCCCCCCACCAGTCCACTAATCAATTTGTAAAACGTTTTCCGTTGGCGCTGGCAATTAATCAAACAACTGCCAAGTGGCAAAGGAAAAGCCATTGAAAGCCGAAAATTTGCCACATGTTGCTGCAACATGCAACGCGTTGAAATGTCGTCGGCGAAAAGGCCGAACAACAAAGCCACGGCCAAGCGAAATGTATCGCTGAAATTGTAGCATGCGGCAGATAGGTAAAAATTTGGAATTTATATCATCAATTGGTCGCGGTGCTGTTAAGATAGCCGTCGGAGCATCAATGCAAAATATGCTAAGCATGGCGAGCATGCAACAATAACGTGGCAATGTGCCCATTACCCAGACGCTGGCAACAATGTTGCAAGCTGCATTTGGAGCCCTGCACTAAAGACATTTGTCTGCCCATCGACCATTGGCCATTGGCCATTGGCCATTGGCTATGCCACATTCGCAATGATAAGCAATAATTGAAAAGATTGCCAGCCATTTGAATCGCTGCAAATGGAGCAAATGCTGCAAATGCGGCAAATGGGGCGTAGATGATCATTGTGTGAAGTGGCAAGAGGAAGAGCAGCCGATCGAAATCGTACCCATAATTAGGCCTTAGCACTCAGACTGGCCAAGTTTATGCCAATTGCTGGGCATTTGTCAAGCGATTTCAGGCCGATGACCACACAGGCAACAAACCCCTTTTTTATCCAGTCACTTTCAAACCGCAAACAGGCCACAGCAAAACTGTGAACTCATCCCGCACTCATTAAGGCTAAGGCATAAGATCGTTGTCCAACATTTTTAGCTTTCATTGCGCCAGCTTAGCTTGCAGTTTTATATATCTATTAATTTTTTTCTTTTTTGCCTTAATTGTTTTCAATTGCAAAACTTTCTACAGCCGCATTTCTCACAGAGAAAATCGGTGTGCAAAAAGATGTTTTATAATTTAGAGATAAGCATGAAATCCCTTTTCCAATCGCCTAACGTATGGAATTTATAGCTTTCGGCTTTCACTTGTCTGTGTTTCGCAGCAAGCAGCTGGCGCCAGTGCTATAAAGTATAGTCCTAGCAATTAATCTTTTCATTTTAGCGAGTTTTACAGCAGCAAGCTGTTGGGCTGATGCAAATTATTACAATTCGTAGCCGTTAAATCGTAAAAGTTAAAGTAAACATATTTAACGTTAAATTGAATTTGTGCTATCTAATTTTATTTTTTTCCATGTTAATAGGGACTCACTTTGTTAACAGTTGACTACTGTTAATAATTACAGTAAATTTGCTTTTATATCACTTAATATTAGAATCCCTAAGGTTATATTACAAAGCATCTTCAAGTCGAACATCTTCGAAAGCTGCTCTAGTTAAATTGCTTCTATATTATCTACTCCCAATGAAATGAAAGCATCTTCATTAACTAATTGACAACACCCACAAGACAAAATGGAAACTGTTGCAAGCGGCTTTTAAGTCCAACAAAATTGTCAATCAATTAATTTCGCCGCATTCAGTGGGGTTTCCATTTCCCCATTTCCACGTTTTTTACTTGCATCTGTTTTGCTCAAAGATGACAAATGTTCAATTGACTCGGCTCCATATAAGCCACATAAGTTGGCTCAACTTTCAGTTTCAGCCAAGTGTTTGCGACTTTCCCAAAAAGCTGATTGAATACTGCTCTAGGCCGGACCAAAACGAGCTGCAACACGCAGTTCCCCTCTATTACCAACTCCCCCCCTGTAACGATCTAACTTGTGCAGTGCTTGCGCATCTGCCGCTAATCAAATCAAACTGTTGACAGAAGAACTTTCCACCTGAGTAAAAGTTGCGTGCATCGTTCGACTCGGCAAATGGATCGGCTTAAGTCCAGCAACAACAGCAAATATCTTGAGCTAGTTGCATTTAGCTGTTAATGATCATTAAGTGCGTAAGCCTAAACAAGTAAGAACGTTGCAGTCGGGTGTATCCTACTCCGTTATACTCTACCACAGTACAATAATAGCTTAAAATATCAATTCCGGTAAATTTATCGATGTTAAGAGAAGACTATCAGATAATTTTCTGAGAAGATTTACAGATTTGTATCCACAAATCTTAGACACGAGTATAACACAAACCCAATATACTATTTTCATTTCGTGCACGAGTATACAAAAAAAAACGCAACCAGACAACGTATGTGTATTTGGTTTTTGGCTTGGTCAACATTAGACATTTTGTCCTAATTACGCAGACAAACCGAGACAGGTCGAAGCTTGCTATTGAAAGATTGCCCGATTGAGCGAGTGAGAGATGGGCAACCCGAAGCTGCGCTTGATTGGCGACGCATGCGCAACTTCACTTTCCATTTAATCTCGTTTTGTGGAGCAACTGCAGCGACGCACAATTTGTCGCACGCTCCGCATGAAAAATCGAAAGCCGATTTTCATGTCAATATTTTGTTTAATAAACTGCAGCCCCCTCCCAACACCTCCCCCAATCCAGCCAGTTGAGGCGTCTGCGCGATGCGGAAAATATGCAAATTACAAAGCCAGCGCCAAAGCCAAATGAACGTCTGGCGAGGCTCGCCGCGGGGCGAACGACTCTGCTGACCAATTGGACCCAGACCAGATGAAAGTTGTTCGAGTAGAATATGCATTTCCCGCGCGGAAAGCTGAAAGTGCAAGTGGTCCGGCTATCGATCGCCGGAACGTTCAAATTGATGTAAGATCGTTATGGAAGCAGCAGCTAGCAGCACAAAAGCTCGACTTGATTGATTTCACTTTTTTTTCTCCAGATGCTGATTACCGCGGAATGCGGTCCGGTGACACCCGGTTATCGCCGAGAATGGAATGGTAATAAGTGCACTGACACCTGATCGCGGGCAGAAGATCAAAGCGACGAGGTGCGGCGAAAACATCTAAATGCAATCTGAAATGAGAGTAGAAAGAAGTGAAAAAAGATCAAAAGATCACTAAATGGTTAACTCCTTAAAGGTGCAATAACATAACATTCCACTCTCATGTCGCGTTCTGTTGAAAGCTTTTAACAATACGCGCAGAAGTTAGTCAAAATATTGTCTATAGTCTTGCTTCATGTTAATTGTCTAGCAAGGGAGTTAAGGCCGCTCTATGCGATTCTCATGAATTCAATTATTGCTTGCAGATGTTTTGTGTTTTTTAGTTAACTTGTTTACTCTCGCTCTTTTATTCTTTTACATAAACAGTTTGAACAAAATTGTTATAAATTATTTTCTAAAATTTTTTATTTGAGCAAAATTAATTTTTAGTTATTTTTCTCAATACTCCAAATTCCTATTTAATAAACTTCCCATAAATGTAAATCACAATTTCGTTTAAGAGCTGACAGAATAATTTTTTTAGGCACGCACTTAATAAAAACTGTAATACGCCCCGGCACCCGGCGTCCGCCGCCCGCCACCCGCTGAGCACTTGCTACACACATTTTGATTTGCTGGTTTTGGCCACGTTGAGCAACTGCAGCTGCGTGGGCTGCCATTTTGGGGCAGGCAACTGTTTTAATTTGATTTAATTTCGCCAAAGCATACATATATTATATGAAGTTAAGGACTTGGCGCGCATTTCATGCATTGTTAATGGGGCAAATCTTGCAGCAATAGCGATCCAACTGAGTTCAGTTTGAATTGAGTTGAGAGCTCGTCAGGTATTTTCCCACATTGCAACTGCCTGACTGACGGACAGACGGATTGACAGACTGGCTGGCTCTGGCACTTGGCCGTATTCATTCCAACACTTAAACTGACATTAGCCAAGCGACTCGGAAGAAGTTCTAATGCAGAAATAATTGCAGTAGCTGCCGCCAGTAGCCGCATCCTCAGTACTTTGTATGGCAAGTCTTGGTTCTTTGTTCAAATTGCTCAATTTCAATGAAATATTATTAAATAAATTAATGTAGCGTTAATTCATTTTGCTTTTCAAAAGAAAATAGCTGTAGATCTAGCTGCCTGCTGTGATGCAGCAGCAGCAGCAGCAGCTGCTGCTGCAACGGCTCATCCTCGAGCTTCAATCCCCAATCTGGGCATTAAGTTGTTAGCTCAACTTGGGCTTAACGGCACTCAGCCATTGTATATGCTATATGGTGTATACTATATGTGTGTCCCCTTTATGACTTGGCACTTGGCCACACAGTGCCTGTCAATGGAATGAGATTGGCAGACAGCTGCCGCTTTAACCCAATTGGGCCCTTTGTTTGGCTCGCCGCGTGACAATTGATGGACTTGGACATGGTCCTATAACCAAGCCGCACAATGCAAATGAAAGTGCAGACAGAAGCCACAACTTGTTGGCAACAACAACAACACTGTGTACGTATACTTCAAGAGGAGATTTTCATATCTGGGCTAGGTTCTACATAAGTGATTCAATTGAATACGGAAAACAACACAAAGGTCTTTTAGGGTGAGGCATATTAAATTACAGTTTACATTCTGTTAAATTTAATTTTTGGTCTGATTATTTCTGCGATAAGTTTGTCATATGTTTATGTCTTGACAGCAAAGTAAAAGCACAAAACAACTTGCAGTTTGAAAACAACAAAGTTTTCTCGACTTCACTTAAAATCTATATATATTTTATTTAAATTTGGCTTTAATGTTTTCCGCTTGGTAAAGATAGGTTCGTCAACCAATTGTGCCTCTGAGAGCTATAAGTTAAAAACAAAAAAGTTGCTCAAAAAAAATATGTTTTTCTTTTTTAATAAAAAAAACTTTTTTCTTAAATGAAACATTTTCTTGAATTTATTATAAACTCATAAGGGATTAATGAAAAACACTTTATACTTAAGTACATTTTAGGTTACTTGAAAATAAATTAAGTGAAAGACTGAAGTGTGAGATGAAAGAGTATATGATAAAAACAATTAATTGATCAATCATCCACGATTTCAGTGATTTTGGCACTCTCGGCAAAGACGTCGGGTATTTCGGCATCGTCCGAACGCTCGATGATGCGTTGACGCTCGGCGGCCGCCAGGCACTGGATGGCCACCTCGCGGGCCTTGGCGCGTGCCTCGTCGGGCAGCTGGCTGAGGCCGCTGAGGAGCTCCATGATGTCCGTGCCGAAGAGCTTGGCGGCAATCTCGGCGCCCGCATTGATCATGTTGAGTATGACAACGATGCCGCGATGCTGCACGGCGGGACTGGGGTTGGCGATGAGCGTGTGCAGAATGTTCAGCCAGCTTTCGATGTCCAGAATCTTGCGGCAGCACTTGGTGGAGACGGAGGTGAGCATGGCCAGAGCGCCGGCGCAGGCCATGGCCGTTTCCTCGTCCTCATCCTCGCAGAGCAGGGCGAGAAACTTGACGCGATCGTTTTCGCCCTCGAACATTTTCACCACATCGTCGGACATGACTAGATTGCACAGGCACTGGGCAGCCGCGCGTGTTAAATACAAATGATCCTCCATCAGATAAAACTCGATCTTGGACACGCCCTGCTCCTTGATGATGCGCTGACGCACCTGCTCGTTCATGCTGGCCAAATTGGTCAGCGCCATCAGCGCCTCAAAGTTCTCCAGTGCGGTACAATCCTGCAGCAACAGATTCAACAGCGGCCGAATAACGTCCAGCGAACGCTGCCCGCTGAACGCCACCTCTGGATTGATGGTGATGCCGATGCGGGCCAGCGCTTGACTGGCGTGCCGCCGACCCTTCTCGGTGCCCTCGAGAGCCATGCGCAGCAGCGCCTTGACGCCACCATCCTGCACCACCTTGCCGCGCAGCTCCTGCAGTCCGCACACGGAGTTCAGGACACGAGCCATCAGCTCCTGCGAATTGTGACTCTCCGTTTTGGACAGGGCACACAGCGCCGTGGTGATGCCCTCATTCGCCAGCACCGTGATGCGCTTGTTCACGAAATCGACGTCGTCCAGTTCATGCTCCTCGGGTATGTGATGCTTGGCGAACTTGGCCAGCTCCACCATTTCGGGTACCAGCTCCTGTTTCTCGTAGGCATTGCACAGGTTCACAAAGGTCGTAACAACGCCATACAAACAAGATTGGTCGCCAGCACGCGCCAAGTCCATGAGTGCATGTATCGAATCCTTATCCTCGATGAGCTTTTCCTTACACTCCGCATCGAGCGTGAGATAAGCCAGGCCATCGGCCGCCCAGCGACGTATATCCCTATCCTTGCCAGGCTTGATCAGAAAGCGTCGACAGGCCTCGGCCAGCTTCAGAGCGGCGCCATCGCCAAATGGCCTGATGGCCGCGTCTTGGCCACCATAGCTGCCCAGCTTGCAGAGTCCGACCAGGGCGCGCACGCGTATCGCATCGTTCTTGGAGTGATAGAGACCCTTCAGTATGTCTACGCCCTGCTCACACAGCGCCTTGGCCTTGTCCTTCTTTGAGGCGGCCGCGATGAGGCACTCGCAGGCCACTCGCTGCTGCAGCAGATCATCCGTGGTGGCCATGGCCAAGATCATTTGCAAAATGCCTGAAAAAGAAATCTGTTAACAAACTTTTATATAACGAGATTTATGGGAGTGCTCGACTAGGATACACTCTGAACGCAGTTACTAGCTAATGGTTTCAGGTGATAAAAATTCTGTACACGTACCCTCTCTGGCCACAATTTGATTGCCCACTTCGAGTGGGCCATTGAGGAGCGCCGTGATTGCCACCGTGACGCGCACCTTTGACTCCATGTCGGGCGAGAGCAGTTTATCCTTGACGAACTCATCGATTTGGTCCGTGAAGCGCTGCTTGAGCTCGTCGTAGTACATGTTCTCGTAGATGCGGGCCAGACACACGGATGCAATGGTGCTCGAGGAGGACGTAATGTCCATGGCGCTCTCGTACTTGTAGTCCTGCAGCTCGGAGCAAACCTCCAGCAGGCGGCACAGGCCACGTATCTCCACCAACCGTTCGGCCCACTCAAGCGCCGAATAGTGGACGTTCCGTGTGAGCAGCTCTACTACTGCATCGCGCGCCTTGCCCGATATAGTGCGATCCGTAATGCTATACACCAGGCACGTGAGCAGCGTGTCGATCTCTCGGCTATGTCGCTGGCACAGCTCCTTGTTTGGCTTTGCGTCCGCCTTGTTCTTCAGGCCCGAGAGCGCATTTATAATTGTCTGCAGACAGAACTGGGCGGTGCTCACGCAATCCTCGTGCTTCTGGTCGAGCACGCGCATAAACCATGGTATACCCAATTCGGTGAGCACGCCCTTGGTGCGCTCCACGTTGTTTTCGCATAGTGAGGCCACCACGCGCACCATGTTTAAGTAGATCTCTGGGTCCTTCTCAACCTTGGCCAGCGTGGCTATTTTGGGCACACACTGCTCCTTGTACATCAGCTCGGCGCCGGCTGGCTCCTTGGCCAGCACCACCAGATTGTTGGCGCCCGAGCGTCGCTTCTCGATGGGCGCGCCAATGTCAAACGTAAGCTCCATCATTTGCTTCACCTTCGTCGAAGTTTTCGCATTTCGCGCCACATTCTCCTGGACAATAAGATGCAGGCGCTGCAGCATGGGCTGCACCGACTTGTTGCCCGGATCCGCCTTGAACAGCGCCGTGGCATCCTTGTAAGCCTCCTCCGGTTTGTTCAATGCCTCGTAAGCCTGGGCGCGCCGGAAAAGCGCCTTGGGATCGTTGGGCGCCAGGCGCAGCGACTCTGTGCAATCGTCCACCGCCTCCGTGTACTGCTCCAGTTTGAGGTAGGCGGCAGCACGATTTTTATAGAACACGGGCAGCTCCTTGTGCTTAGCGCCCAGCTTGATGGCTGCGCTATATTCCTGCACGGCCTCCGACCATTTGGCTGCCTTGAACGCCTCGTTACCTTTATCCTTGTGGCTGATGGCATCGGCGGCAGCGGCGGTGTCGTCTGTGGTCATGATTATACAATTTTCTAAATGAAGAGTAATTATTTTAGTTGTGCTCGTCTCAGATGGTCCACTAAAAATGCAGATGACTCACGATTTTGGGCTAAATTGCGCTCTTTTATACCGTTTGGCCTCCAATCAATAGCTGCAGAAACTTCTCGATCACACACACACTGTCACACACGTGAAAAACAAGCACGCTATGTTGAAAATTTTCAAGCAAGCGCTGCGACGTTCTATATATAAATAAAGTCCAAAAGGAAAAACAAAACACAACAACAACAAAACACTAGCGGCAGCAACAGTTTACAAATTATCCATTCGCATGTCAGCGCAGACAAAACAGCTGTTTGCGTACTTTATCGATAAGTGATAGGTCAAACAGCTGCGCGTTTGTTTGGTTCGCCAGATGTGATAAATGTGATATAACAATAAAAACAAGCTATTGCAGAAAATTTAGCAGTGCGTATCAGCAATGCTGCAGCACCATGGCCAGCTGATGTGCCGCCAGCTAGCACGCTGTCTCCACACAACACACGCCCAGTGGCAGCTCAACCATTACGATGCCCTAGGCATTGGTAAGCGCTCCACACAGAACGAAATCAAGGCGGCGTATTACAAGCTATCGATGATCTACCATCCGGATCGCAACAAGGGCAGCGAGAGTGCGGCCAAGAAGTTCCGTGAAATAAACCAGGCCTATGAGGTGCTGGGCAACTATCGACTGCGTCGCCTCTACGACAAGGGCATTGTGCACACGGCAGGAGCACAGTATGCGCAGAACGTGCGCGATGTGGAACATGAAATGGACGTGGAGGAGGACGATCCGGAGACCAAGTTCTACAAGTCTCGTTTTCAAAAATCCAAAGTGGCGGACGCTGAGGGCCGCACGCCCATCTACGATTTTGATGAATGGAGTCGCGCGCACTACGGCAAAAACTTTGACAGACGCCAGGCGGCGATGGAGAAGCACGAGCGTCTGCGCCGTCAAAAGGAGGAGAGCAAAATATCGGGCCAAAACGATGTTGTCATGTTTGTCTTCATATTTGCCGGCTTAGTCGTGTATTTGGTTTTCGCCGCCGAGAGTTCTTACGACACGCCCAAGCAGAGGGCTGTAGAGCGTGCCAAGAACGAACAGAATCAGGCGCCAGCAATAGTAGAGACTACAGCCACAAAATCTGGCAACGAGTAGGCAACATCAGATGCTAGTTCACTTTAACATAGGCTTAAGCTTAACTGTTTAAATAAATAAGTGAATTTTATATTAAGGCTTTTATTTGGGCGTTGCTCAAAAACGTCCGCTGCGCTTGCGCGCCGTGTACTTGGTGTCTGGACGCGTCTCGAGGCCCTGTCGACGGCGACGCTCCTTTTTAGCTAAAATCCAATCTCGTGATTTTTTGGGCGCTTTCCCACGGGCCTCACGGCATGCATCGCGCTTTTTTATATAATTAATACGGCGCTCCTCCTCCGCCGAACCTGCCAAAGAAATTGCAAATCAAAAAACGATGTTCTTACTAAATAGATCTAAGTTACCCAAAGCCTGCGGCAATTCCGCTGCTCCGCCCGTCATTAGCACCAAATAGTATTTCTTAGCCTTGGCCGAATTGGGATAGTCGACGACTAGGCCGCCGTAGAAGCCCGCTTTCATTGCCTGCGCCGTTACCATTTCGACTTGATCCGAGTTCTCCGGATAGAACTGAAAGACGGCACGTGCCGTGCGCGTCAAGCAGGAAAACAGTGTGCTAAAAAACTTGAGCAGGCGCTTGTGAGGATTGTGATAGGATTTGTCGGCATTACAGAGCCACTGGAGCGCCGATATAGATATGGCGCCATCAAAGGTGCCCGGCTTGAAGGGCATTCCCTCGCCCATGTCGGCCAATATAACGTCGCCGGCCACCTCACGCTCCACTGCAATGTCCAGCATGGATTTGGATATATCAATGCCGATCCACATGTGTTCGCTGTCCTCCAGCACGCTGCCGGAGAGTCCGGAACCGCAGCCAATGTCCAAAATGAGTCGGGGTTCATCATCGTCGGGCAGCGCCAGCAGCTCCAAAGCTCGCTCCGCCATTTCCACCTGGATTTCTATGATGCGTGTACTAAAAACAATACAAATAAAAAAAATACTTAAAGATAAATAAAATAAACTCACTTTGTGGAATATTTCTTGGCTTCATCGTCGTTGTAAAACTGTAAAAATTATATATTTATGCAATTAAAATTGTTTATTTTATTTGATTTACACTTACAATCTCCGGCGGCGCCGAATGCTCGGGTCTCCGTGCCATTTTGTTATATATTTAATTTGATATAAAGCAAAATATCAAACAAAACCAAACATTGCAACACGTGCGATCAAATGTTATCGATATTCCATTAATGCAGAAACAGCTGTTCGCCGTGATATGTCGTGAAAACTATCGCTTTGCTTAGCAACGATTATTTGGGCCAGTTATCGATTTGACGCATACACACAAACATATCAACGCGTTGTGCTAGCTGCTTAAAAGTCACTGAAAAGTTTATTATTTGTTTCAATTAAAAACATTAAACATGTGATTTTGGCTTTTTAAGTGCACGAAAGATAACGCAAGCTGTGAAACGGTAAGTTTGACCAACGCAACGCAAATAAATCAAGTGCAAAGCAAACATTTGTGCACTTCCTGTGTGTGTGTGTGTGTGTGTGTAATTGTGGGTGTGGGAGCTGCGTTGTCATTTGAGACTGCGACAACACGACACGACAGCAGCACTCATAGTTTTGTGTGTTTATACTACTACGATTTTAACCCTTGGCAATTATGTGTGCTAATAATATCAGTTATAATTATGTGCCGGCGGTCGGTTTATTGACTCTGGCCTGTTTACCTTGTCCCAATATTTGTTGTTGCTTGAGAAAGCGAAAACACAGCCTAGACGCAAACAAGAACAAGGAAAGAGCGCGAGTCTGCCTCAACAGGTTTTCTCTGTCCCGCTCTTGCCTGCGGTCTCTCCAATTCCCACCCAAACAGCTGCTGCTGCTGCTGCTGCTGCTCTCGATTAATCTGATCGATAACGCATGCACATTTATCAGTGGCTGCCCAACCATGCAATTCAGCTCAAACTGCATTTTGATGTAATGTTCATTTTGAAATAGCATTTGCCAAAAAAATTCAGGTTTACATGTTCGCGGCTTATGAATATTTAACGGCCCAAAACTGGTTTCAGTCACACACTCAAAAATCTTTCACTCTTTCCAAGAACAAAGTGAGGACAACGGCGATTACCAAAAAACCGAAAAAAAAAACATTTTTGACGCAACACAAATGCGGTCGCTGGCCTCTGTTTAACAAGTTTGCCACAAAAAAAAAAAAAAAACAAAGAAAGAAGTAATGCAAAACATCGCAGAGTCATCGACTGAAAGATACCCTGGAAACGGTCAAAATTATATAATAGGATATAATTGTAAACTATCTAGCAAACTATTTAAAATATGAGTGAGAGAATAGCATTCGAATAAAACCCAACGATAAACAATTAACGCTATACTAGCCTGGGAATCGATTTGGGATCTTCGTTTGAGATCTTAAAGTTTCAAACCCTACAATTAAAAAAAAAATCTTCCTAATTCTTGTTTTATCAATAATATAAATAAAAAGAACCAAAAACTAATGTGATTAATTTATAATTGCTTAAACTCAAAAGTTCAACAAAGTTGACACTATTTGATGAGAGTACCATACGCTCCTTAGCCATAACTCTTTAACTACAGGGTATCTGACATAACTTAAGCTTGAGCATCCATTTCGTAAAACCAGCTTCAGTCCGTAAAGATTCTTGCCAACTTTCAGTTACCAAACTGTTTCTCTACCGCGCAAATCGCTTTACGACCAACATTTCAAAAATAAGAGAAAAAAGAGCCGTAAAATGCGCAGTTGTTTTAGGCGGAAATTTCTGCGGGTGCTGCTGCTGCTCGGGCTGCTTTCGCCCGGGCAGTCGGCCAATCTGCTGAACAGTTATCTGCCCGCTTCCATGCAGGCGCTGGCCTACTATATCGATCTGCTGCAGTACGAGCCGCTGTCCAGCACCACAGCTGAGCCGCCGTTCCGAGCCGACGATCAGCAGGATGCTAGTAGCACTACGCCGCTGCCACCGACGCCTGTCTCCAGCTTCGGCTCCAACTCCAAGCCCACAGCTCGACCCAGCAGCAGCAGCAGTAGCACAACGCGGCGACCCGCGGGCAGCACGGTCGGCTGGTGGCAGCCGCCCAGCTGGTGGGAGACGCCACAGCGGACAACAACCACCGCACGACCCACTGCGGCGCCAACGCCACCACATAGCCCAGCGCTCTTTGCGCCAATAGCGGGCAGGCGGACGCCAGCCCCTGTAGAGGGACAGGCGCTGTTCAATGAGATCCACGATGACGCGGACTTTGATAAGCTGCCGCTCTCGCTGATACGGGACATACAGACGGAGGCGTTGCACGATGACTTCACTAATGATGTGGAATCGTTGGATAACTTTCTGCGTCTTTACGATGATAACTACGGACGTGCCGCATTCGATTTTGAGTCGGCTATGGATCGCTGGAGCAGCACATCGACGGCGGGCAAGAAACGTGTACCGCCTACGAAACCCTACGTGGACTTTCTGCTCGTCTACGATCTGCTCAAGCGCGATGCCAAGGCGGCCAATCTGAGCAAGTACGAGGGCTACGCGGAGGAGTTGCTGCAGCAGCTGTTCGAGCTGTCGAACGCCTCCTCGACGCGACAGCTGCATACGCTCTTTCGGCGAATGCTGGACCGCGGCGACATACAGCGCAGCGATGTGGTCGCCCGTGTCCAGGGCATTATCAAGGATCTGGGCAACCCGGACAGCGCCACGTCCAAGGCGCTCATCCATATACCCAGCATGCAGTTTTTGCCCTAGTTGTGCTTCTCGTTTTAAGTATTTTGTCCATTAATCAAGCACATAATAAATTCTAACTCATAAACTATTCAACTATTCAAGCGGCCAATTGACACATTGACACAATTTTGCCAGTTTTGACCGCCCACCAACTTCTATAAGTTTGTAGTGTGGGCTATCGATAACAACTTGCCAATTAGTTGCAGGCGGCTCTCAACAGCTGTGAGGACGTCGTCATTAAAACAGACACACACACACACACGCATAGGCAAGAGCGCGAGAGAGCCACGTGTGCTCTCTCTGGCTCTCTGGCTCCCTTGTTATACTCGTTCACGAAGTGAAACTAGTATATTGGGTTTGTGCAATGTCCGTCATGCTGTCCGTCTGTCCGTCCGGATGAATGCAACTTTTTTCGGCGCTTTTGATGAGCTCCCACAGTTTGTGAGCTAGAGTCACCAAATTTGGTATATATATTACTGGGAAGCTCCCCCAGAATTCACAGAAAAATATTTACAGTTTGCGT
>SCDT01002026.1:8724-25265 GCA_004143765.1 Drosophila melanica | reverse complement strand
AAATCATGATCAAAATGCCATCAAACGTGAAAATCGGTTCACTTTTGACAAAGTTATGGGGGTTTGATATATGGGAGCTATGGAATCTGACAACTTTATATGTCAAAATTTTTATCGATTTTGGGATGATTTTTGACCAAAAATTTGACCCTCTCAAAATCACTTTCAATGTTGTTTTTTATGGTAATTGTGACAAATAAAATCGATTAAAACTATAAATTCGCAATTCTAAATTTTGAAAAAAATTTTTTTTCCAAAATTCAAAAGGGGGGAGTACATGCTTTTTTGACCAAAAAGTTCAAAAAAATTGTACTTTCGAAAATGAATATATTTTGAATGTGGAGTTAAAATATTGGACAAATCATGATCAAAATGCCATCAAACGTGAAAATCGGTTCACTTTTGACAAAGTTATGGGGGTTTGATATATGGGAGCTATGGAATCTTGTATTTAAGAACGTGAACGAGTATAAAGCTGTTGTTATCGCCCGACTGCAATGTTCTTACTTGTTTTCTTTTATATTTGCAAGCAGTCGGCGTGTCGCCTGTGCCTCAATTTGTAAATAATTGAGAGGTTACACTTGAAATCTGAACTGTGAAGTTCAAAGTAATTAGGGTGAAATCTCAACTTTTAATTTACAGATGTGAGAGTGAGTAAAAAAAAACAACGCAAATAATATTTGTGTTATTATTAACAACAGAACTCTGATTATAAAGAACCTGGATAATTTTATAAAGACATTATCCAAGAAATATATAAAACATGCAATAACAAATTTGCAAAATAATACATTTTATTAACGGGACACCACTGATATACTGTTTAAACAAATTGAAATATATTCTGTAAAAACATACTTGACATATTCAAAAAAATGTGACATCATACTATTGTTCTCGACAAGTAACGCAAACTTACCGCAAGCCTCTCTCGCATTCTCTCCCTCTCACTGAACTGTGGCGGTTTTGCTGTTGACTTTGCCGCTCTCTGCTGCTGCTGTCTGCTTCCAGTTGCCGTTTGTATTTGGTGCGCGTAGCAAGTGCCGCTGCTCGCGTTGTTGCCGTCAATTAATTTTTACCTAATAAAATAATGTTGCAATAAAATTTGCAGCGAGTAAAAATAAAAATTAGCAGCAAAGACTAGCAAATTCCTTAATAAAAAAAAACTATGCAAAATAAATGTTGATTTCATATGATTGTAGCATGAACAAAAGTTATCGATTTGTGTGAAAGTTGCAAGCGGCGGCAACGCGGCTGCTACTACACAATAATTGACAAAAAGAAAGTTTTTTCCCATTTTTAAATTAAAGTTGTGAATTGCACAATGGAAAACTTAAACTTTGCACGCACACCGCAATTTCTGAGGAAAGTCATCACCGAGGCACGCAGGTAAATAAATTCGCCCTGCAGCAGACAACACGACAACAAAAACAACCCACCACCAGCGGCAGACTGTACGGCACGGGATAAATTTGCGGTGGGCTGTGTGGGGTGGTGGGAGATTGTAATTGTCTGTCTGTCTGCTGCTGCTGCAGTTCTATGTGGTTTTTCCTGCTGCACCTTACAGGTTTTACTTGTTTCCTTTTTGTGCCACACGACCCCAAACCACGGCTCCAACAGTTGCAAGGCGTCTTATGTAACCCGAGCCTGGCGACGTCAATTGTTCTGCATGGCTTTGATTTTCTATATGCAACATATTTACATATATGTGCAACAAAAGCGACGTACAGTCCTTAAACCCGTTAGCCCCATTGTGTTGCAAGCGGCAGCGGCAGCCATAATCATTGCCCCACAACGCAGACAAAGAGGTTGTCGTTTCATGTCTTTGTTTTGGGCCGACACCCTCTTTGGCTTTGGCTCCTCTTGACTTTTTGTGTGTGTGTGTGTGTGTGTGTGTGTGTGTGTGTGTGTTCGTGAGTGTGCGTGGGTGTAGGTGTAGGATGTGCGCTATGTATGTCAACATTTGCTTTTTATCGCGCTCAAGGCGTTAGCGCACACTTATCATTGAATATATGTATAGTTGTGTATTTGCAGCTCTACAGCTTCCTCTTATGTTGTTATAATATTCAGCTCGAGTCATCGCGTTTATTTAGATCGTGTGATGCATAACTTTTGGTTCCAGTTAAAAGAACCAAACATAGTGCAGCCAGTGTGACCTCTTACGTTTCTTTTTTATTCGTTGCCAGTTGGCAAGCCCAAGGTCAATGGCAATGGCAGGCTGCAGCTTATCGGTAAGCAGCCAATGAAAATTGATCGCACAGATGTCGAAATGATTGCGTGTGGTGGAGAGTGAGTAGGAAGTAGAGATGCGCAATATTTCGCGATTTACTTTGTCAAAACTGTGACGAGCATTCGTTGAATGTAAATAAATTTTTGCTTGGATAATTATTTAAAAATGTCAGACTCGCGAAAAACAATAAGAATGTTTTATTTATGTATTTTACATATTTTAATTTATTTATATAGTGTAGTGGAGTAATTAGTCTGAAAAATAAAGAATTAAATCTGAGACACACCCGTGACACGATATTCACCAGTCAAAGTGAATAAATCACAGTCGCGTCTTTGTTGCGCAACCCTAATGGGAATAGTGAGCAACGACGCTTCTGAAATGAGATCAACGGCTGTTTATCTTCATTCCCACGCCATGTGTACGCGATCACGCATACATATATGAGTATAAGTATTTTAATTAAAAGGAAACATTCCATTCACATTGCAGATCATTTATACACAGTGACGACACCGCCGCAGCCGCCGGCAAGGAGACCGAGGAGGCGTCCGCCGCGCCACGGGACGAAATGGAGCTCGCCCACAGTTTGACACTGAACGAGGAGGCGCTGAAGCAGCTGCCGGAGCACAAGCGTGCCGTATTTGAGCTGGAATGGCTGCGCTATCTGGAGAAATCGCTGCCGTTGATGCCCAAGCACGAGATCAAAGGGGGCCAGAAGAAGTTGGTGCAGCAGCTCTCGGAGCGCATCCAGGGCGCACCGGGTCCGCCAATGCGCAAGCTCATTGCCAGCGCACTGGCCACGCTCTTCTCCGTGGGCGACACCTTCATGCTCTTCGACACGGTCAATGCCTGCAATGATATACTCAAGAACAAGGACGATTCACCCAGCTATTTGCCCACCAAGCTGTAAGTAGAGCCACCACAAGGCAGCTTACCCTAGATGTTATACTCGTTCACGTTCACGTTTAAAGTTAGATGCAAACCATTTTGCAGAGAGTTTACTAAAAACCTTCTCTAAAAATTACATAAAATATTATTTGGATATTCCCCCAGAAGCTATTAAGAGCAAGCAGAACTATCGAGTTTTTGTGAGATGATTTGAGATCGTTGTGAGATGCAGAGTTAGAACAGCCGTGGGCAGAAAAGGAAGCCACTGTACAACTTACATTGGCATTGTAACGTTATTTTAAATATAACGTTACACATCTTTAGGATATTCCATAATTTTATAGTTAGTCACAAATTGTCACAAAAGTTCTGATGGGTTTTCCTTTACAGTGCCGCCATTTGCGTGCTGGGCTCCATGTACGAGAAACTGGGGCGCATGATGGGACGCACCTACGAGGACACCGTCCAAATTCTCATCCGCACGCTGCGCAACGCAGAATCGCAGGCGCGCATTGAGATCATGCACACCCTGGAGAAGGTGAGCGCCGGCATGGGCACGGCCATAGCCAATGTGCACAAGGACATATACAAGGCGGCAAAGCATTGCCTGCTGGACCGTGTGATGGCCGTGCGCGTCGCCGCCGCCCGCTGCATCCTGAAGATGATATATAGCGCACCGTTCCTCTACCAGACGGAGCTGGAGAACCTGGGCACACTGTGCTTTCGCGCCTTCGACGGCAGCAACTACGAGGTGCGCTGCGCCGTCGCCCAGCTGTTGGGCACGCTGCTCGCCTACACCCAGCAGCTGGCCGAAGCGGCGGGCAACAAGAAGTCCGCTCACGCGCAAGCGGCGGCCGCTTTGCAAGCGGCCAAAGGCGGCGCATTGCGCTTGGTCTCCCTGGACGAGGCGCTGGGCATACTGATGTCGGGTTTTCTACGCGGCGGCGCCTCCTTCCTCAAGGGCACCGGCGAGATCATCAAGGGCAGCTCCGGCGTCAATCGCGAGGTACGCGTGGGCGTGACCCACGCCTATGTCGTGTTCGTGCAATTCATGGGCAGCGTCTGGCTGGAGCGGCAGCTGGCCACGTTTCTGGCGCATGTGCTGGACCTGGTGGCCAATCCGAAGGCGGCGTGCTCGCACGTGGATGCCGTCTATTCGCGCAAGTGCATCAATTTCATACTGCGTTCCACGATTGGCAAGATGCTGGGCGAGAAGGCGCAGAGCGCCGCCTGCAAGGAGCTCATTCATCTGGTGGCCAAGCAAATGAACTCGATTGACTTCAATCCGGAGAACGCCAAGGACTCGAACCAGGAGACGCTCTTCAGCCAGCACCTGCTGGTGTGCGCTCTGCAGGAGCTCAGCTCCCTGTTTATTGGCCTGGGCACAACCGCACAGAATCTGCTCACCGATCAATCCCTGAATGCCATCGATGCCACCTGCGCGGTGCTGGTGCATCCTTGTGCCGCCGCCCGGCTAGCCGCCGCCTGGTGCCTGCGCAGCTGCTGCATTGCGGTGCCCAGTCAGATCACGCCGCTCATCGATCGCTTCATTGAGGCCATCGAACAGATGCGCTCCTCGCCGGAGGCCGTGGCGGGCTACAGCTGCGCCTTGGCGGCCATTTTGGGTAGCGCACGCCACTCGCCCCTGGGCATACCGCACACCAAGGGCAAGGTGGTGTTCAACTGTGCCGAGGAGCTGCTGCGCTCCGCTTCCCAGAATAGCCGCATGTCGCTGCATCGCACCCAGGCCGGCTGGCTGCTGATTGGCGCGATCATGACCCTCGGCTCGCCGGTGGTCAAGGGCCTGCTGCCGCGCATGCTGTTGCTCTGGCGCAACTCCTTTCCACGCTCCAACAAGGAGCTCGAGTCGGAGAAGGCGCGTGGCGATGCCTTCACCTGGCAGGTGACACTCGAGGGACGTGCCGGCGCACTGTCGGTCATGCACAGCTTCCTGCTCAACTGTCCCGATCTGGTCAGCGAGGACATCACCCGGCGCCTGCTCACGCCCATCGAAAGCGCTCTCGCCATGCTGGTCAAGTGAGTCGAGCCCTTTATTCCCCTTCCTTTTCTCACCCATTCTAAACTCTTTTTTTTCCCGCTTGTAGCTTGGCCACTGTTCTCAAGAGCTATGGCACCCAGCTGAAGGCGCCCGCCGCTATGGTGCGTTTGCGACTCTTTGAGACCCTCACCCTGCTGCCGCCCACGGCTCTGGAGGCCTCGTATACGCACCTGCTGCGAATGCTCGTATCGGAGTTTACCTTGTCGGATAATGCGGCCAATACGACTAATTCGTTATTGCGCACGCTTTGCCATGGCGATGACTCCATTATATTGGGCACTTGGCTGCAGGAAACCAATCATCGCACCATTGAGGATCAGGTGTGTTTCGAACCCAACACTTTCATAAGCTAAGCTCTGGGTAGTCTCTTTATTCTCTATCTTCTAACTTATCTAACTATTCCCCTCCAAATTCTGTAACGATTACACGCGTTTAACCAGATGGAGCCCAATCGCAAAGTCGATGGCGAGCATGTAAGTGTTGCCCCTGCGTCTCCCAAGAAGGTTTTTATTGATTCCGAATTGCATGTGGAATCACTTTTTACTTAATTGACTCGCTGATAAGCGAGTGAGTAACTCTTTCAATATTTATATATCATTGTTATGAATGTAACGATTCTTTGTTAATCGTTGCTTCTTTTTCTCGTTATTCATTTTTTTGTTTTACACGTTCTTTTATTCATCCGTCGAATTTTAAACAGATAAATGCATTTTATTAAGCAACTTCTGCATGCGCAGTTACTCGTTACCACGCGTAACAAGAATTTTTAAACTCTTTACAGGTTACTAAACGTGCAACAACTTGTTTATTTTCGTTAGATTTAAATTAATTATTGTTGAGGATTTTTGCTTGCATCAGCAATTACTATTATTTAATTTAGGAAGACTATTAATATTAGGAAGACTCGTTATGTTTGCCTTTATTTTCTAAATTTTCTACGCGTTATAAACGAACAAGTTGTCACTCGTTACAAATGCAACAATTATTTAGAATTTCCTTTTTATTTTAGATTTTTACTGCTTATTTTTTATAAAATTAACTTTTCAGTAGATTTAAAGCAAATAAATGACTCTTCTTGACCAATATCGACTTGTAAGCGTTCCTACACATTAAATGTATATATATAGATATTAAAGTTCTCAATCGTTATAAACAAGCGAGTATATCTTCAACACCCTTATTACTTTTTACTGGATAAATATGAAACGTAATTTCATTGCATGCTTGTTACTCGTTACTATTTTGATTTTTACTCGTTACTTTATAGATGACTCGTTAGTTTCTTTTATTTGATGACACCTTTTAGGCCATTTTCTAATTAATTTCTCGTTTTTTATTCGATGCCCAGCTCCAGCCAAATAGCGCAGCTGGTTCCGGCGCTCTGGAACACGATCCCTGCTGCCTATACCGTCCCAATTGGTCCGCCCAGCACAGCGGAGGCAACTGCAACAACAACAACAACAACATACAGCTGATCAACAAGGCACAACAATGCCCAGGTCCGCTGCCACTGGGCGTGGCTGTCATCGACATGTCCGTAACACTGTACGGCACCATCTTCCCCAAGGTGGCAAACAAGCATCGCCTGCAAATGCTCGACCATTTCGCCGAGTGCATTAAACAGGCCAAGAGCAACCGTCAGGAGGCGATCCAAATGAACATCTTCACAGCGCTGCTCTATGCCCTGAAGCAGCTGACGGACAGCAAAACGAGCCTCGGCCAGGAGGATGTGAAGAAGAGCGCCACCAGCCTGATCGTCGCCTCGCTGACCAGCGCCAATTCCACCATTCGCTGTGCCGCCGGTGAAGCCCTCGGCCGTCTGGCCCAAGTCGTCGCCGATTCGCACTTCACAGCCGAACTGGCCCAGAATAGCTTCGACAAGCTGAAGTCGGCACGTGATGTGGTCACGCGGACGGGACACTCGCACGCTTTAGGCTGCCTGCATCGCTATGTGGGTGGCATGGGCAGCTCGCAGCACTTGAGCACCAGTGTCTCGATCCTGCTGGCCCTGGGCCAGGACAGCGCCTCGCCCGTGGTGCAGGTCTGGTCGCTCTATGCGCTCGCCCAGATCGCCGACTCCGGCGGGCCGATGTTCCGCGGCTATGTGGAGGCCACGTTGACATTGTCGCTGAAGCTGCTGCTAAGCGTTCCCCATGCGCACGTCGATGTGCATCAGTGTGTGGGCCGTGTGGTGAATGCGCTGATCACCACCGTCGGTCCGGAACTCCAGGGCAACAATACGGCCGTAAGCGCCATGCGTAGCTCGTTCCTGTGCGCGGCGGCCCTTCTGCAATCCCACGCCGATCCCTTAGTGCAGGCGGAGGCAATTGGCTGCCTGCAGCAGCTGCATCTGTTCGCTTGTAAGTCGCTGCAGCTGGACACTCTGGTACCGACGCTGGTCAAGATGCTGGCCAGCAATTATTTCATCTTACGCAAGGCGGCCGTAGCCTGTCTGCGTCAGCTGGCGCATCGTGAGGCGCGCGAGGTGTGCGAACTGGCGTTGGCCATTACCCCAGAGCAGTGTCCTGATCTGGTCATCACGGAGTACGGACTGCCCGGACTGCTCTTCTCGATGCTGGACACGGAAACGGACGCGGAGATGCTCAAGAACATACATGACACGCTCACGTCCATGCTGCAAATGCTGGCGGCGGACAATCTGAGCAACTGGCTCAGCCTCTGTAAGAAGGTGCTCACCGTGGCTGTAGAGAGCGGCGTCGGGTCTGGCGAGGATCAGACGGGCTCGGTCGATGCTGGTGGCAAGTCCGGCGCTGCCGAGTCTCAGCAAACAGACGACGACGATGACGAGGAGGAGGAGTATGCGGATGATGTGACCGAGTATCGCGCCGAGGAGAACACCTCCACGCATCCGGCCGTACAGCCACGCTGGCCAACGCGCGTCTTTGCCGCACAGTGCGTGCGCCGGATCATCGCCAGCTGCGAGGCGGCCAATGCACTCCACTTTGATCTGCTGCAGGCCAAGGAACAGCAGCTGGTCAAGTCGCGCAGCGGCGACTATCTCATCCTGCACCTGGCGGAGCTGATACGCATGTCCTTTATGGCCGCCACCTCGGACTCGGATCAGCTGCGATTGGAGGGTTTGCGCACGCTCCAGGAGATCATCGATCGCTTTGCGAACGTGCCGGAGCCCGAGTTCCCCGGCCACCTGCTGCTGGAGCAGTACCAGGCCCAAGTGGGCGCTGCCCTGCGTCCGGCCTTTGCACCCGACACGCCCTCCCACGTCACCGCCGCCGCCTGCGAGGTGTGCTCCGCCTGGATTGGCTCGGGCGTCGCACGCGACATCAGCGACTTGCGGCGCGTCCATCAGCTGCTGGTCAGCTCGCTAAACAAGCTGTATACGCGGACGAACAGCACCCAGCTGTACAACGAGTCGATGGCCACGCTGGAGAAGCTCAGCATACTGAAGGCCTGGGCGGAGGTATACATCGTGGCCATGCTCGGCAACGGCAAAGCGCCTGCCTCACTGCTGACGATGTCCAGTACGGGCACAGGCACGGCCACGGAACTGGTAACGGGCCTCGAACTGGATTCGGACAATCGTGGCGAGAGTTTGCTCGGTCTGGTGCAGCCGGAACTGCACAATCTGTCCAATCACTGGCTGGCCGCGATGAAGGATCATGCACTGCTGCTGCTGCCCGTCGAGTTTCAGTCACAGTTGCCACGGGACGGCGGCTCCTTCTACACGACGGACACCATCAACTCCTCGAAGCCGCACTACATGACCAGCTGGCCGCCCATTCTGTACGCGGCGGCGCTCTGGCTGCGTGACGAGGGTTTCGCCCGCCATCTGGACACTCAATCCCCGACGGAAGAAGGCGGCAACCCGGAGCCGGAGTCAAATAACAATCATATAACTCACGGATCGCTCTCAGCGGATCGCTTTCACATGATCTTTGGCATCTGCATGGAGGCGCTCTGCAGCATGCGCAGTTCGGACAAGCCACGGAACATTGTCAGCTGCCTGCGGGCGCTCCACAGCATCTTCGACTCGGATTGGGCACGGCGGCAGCTGATCAAGGATCGTGCGCTGACCATCGAGCTGTGCCACGTGCTGCATCGCCAGATACTCACCCGGGACGAGCTGCTCGTCCAGCTGCTCTGCGTAGAGATACTCAAGCAGACAATCCAGGCAGCACGCGAGGATCTCCAGCGCAGACGCGACTCCCAACAACAACAGCTCCCCCTGGATAATGCCAATGAGAATGAGCAGGCCAGCGAACTGGAACTGGAGCTGGGCGAGGGCAGCGTCATGCAGCCGGGCAGCTCGCATGTCTACGCCGTGCTGGAGGTATGTCTGTGTCTCTTTGTGCGCCAAATACCCAGCCTGAATCCCAGCAAGCAGACCAGCCTCCAGTTGGACTACGCCTACGCCCGGAACGCCTCCTTCTTCTCCGTGCTAGGCGATGAGAATGGCCGCCTCGTGGCCAGCGGGCTACAGTGCGTCGAACAGCTTCTGGAGCTGTGCACGCCCAGCGGAGCGCTGACCATCCTCCCCACCATTCTCTACATGACCACGAGCATCATGCGTGAGATCGCCAACAAGTCGGCCATCGACAGCAGCATCCTGGCCAACACGTGCGCCGTGCAGGCGGCGCTCCAGTGCCTGCGCTCGGTCTGCGTGCATCGCTGGGCACATCAAGCTAGCACTCAGGAGGATTGGCAGCAGCTGCTCCAGAGCGCCCTGGCCACCGTTATTGATATGACCAAAACGGCTGGCGACAATGAGGAGCGCAAGGTGGATGAAGTCACCATGCTGCTGGCCATTTCGGTGTTCATACTGCACACGCCCGCGTCTGTGGTGGCCACGCCTTCGCTGCAGTATCCATGCATCAATCATTTTCGACAGTGTCTGCAATCGGAGCACATGTCCGTCAAGCTAAAGTGCATCGAGACGACCCGGTCCATCTTTACCAAGGCAGACCTGAAGACGGCCACGCCCTACATACACGCATTGGCGCCGCGCATCATCGAGTCCCTCTACGCCGAGTCCAGCAAGACGCCAGCCAGCGAACTGGAGCTGCAAGTGACCCTCGAGAGCATAGTCACCGTGGAGCAGCTCATTGAGCTCGCCGAGCCGCAGCATCGTGAGTAGAATACATATTGATACCCACTCTTAGGTCTGTTCTGAATCGTTGGCTAGGAAGTGATTAACCTAAACCTTTTTTTAGGTAAGGTTGCATAGTTCAGTCCGGCAGTTCTCTAAAAAGCCAGAAAAAAACAAATTTTAAAAGTTCAAATTAAAAGTGGTTGCCATTTATAAACTTAAAAACAAGATACAATAGGTATAATTAATATTAATTATGTATAGTGTTTTATTCCAGGCGATCCAAAAAGAATTCATAAATAATTTAATTCTTAATAATTTAAAATATATCTAGATTACATTTTCAAAAGATATAAAAAACCTTTTAATAGTTCACTGTTACCAATAATTCGGGACAGACCTGTGGCACACGCAACTAGTGCGTTCCTCCTTCCCATAATACACAGTCCGTTCTCAAAATAGAGTGTATAGAGCTGCCAACTTGGCACACAATTCGTAAGCGTCGTCAAATAGTACCGTTTTTTTATATAAATATATATTCTGCTCTTTTTTCTCTACGTCTTTTCTCTTTTGCTTAATTCATTCATAAATCACGTAAATTTAAAAAATACGTTAGGAAACTTGCTACAAGGTAAAAAGCTGCGCCCAGAAAACAACATTCACCTGTTTCTTGTTTGCACTTTCAATGTTAAAGCACAAAAAAATAGTTTGTATAATATTATAAATGCGTAATTCGTTGTAGTTGTAGCTGTAGCTGCAAATATACGCTTTAAATGTCGTTACAAAAACTGCATGAAATTACTCTTGTTGTTATCGATAACACACACACGCAATACAGTGTTTACACACCACCACCAAAAATGCACTGTAAATTGTCTTGCCTTTGGCTTTTATGAATTATATTTCTTATATTAATATTTTTCGCGCCAACTTTTCATAGATATACAAATGCTAACGCTGCTGGTACCGGTGCTCATTGGTTACCTAGCCGAGCCAAGCAGGGTGCGCACCCTGCCCAAATACCAACGCCAGCTGCACGAACAGTCGCTGAACTGGCTGCTCAAGATCGGACCCAAATATCCGCAGGAGTTCAAGGCGCTGATGGGCCAGAAGCCAGAATTACGCCAGAAACTGGAGGCGGCCATACGCAACCAGCAGCAGTCAATTAATCTCGCCCAGAAGGCCAGCGAGGCGCAGCGAAACGGCCTCCTGGCCAAACCCCAGAAGCCGACGATCAAGCTGAAAACGGACTTTAGCAACTTCCAATAAACTAACGGTCTACAAATCACACACACACACATGCATATATATACATATATAAACCAGCTAATAGCGTGATTTATAAAGAACAGCTTATAAAAGGATGCTTTTTTGCTTCAAACGTAATAAGTACCTAAAGAATCTACCCTACCCTAAAAAAGCAAACATAATTTATTAAGGGTACTCCCACGCGGATTACGGTTTTGTTGGGAATTCAGCATATTGTTAGTTATTATTATTATATATATATATACATAAACAATATAAAAACGATATAAGTTATATTATTATAAAAATCTATTTAAACCAACTACCTCCTGTGTTTCTTTAATATTATGAGCTCTATTCGAAAGCCAGCTCCTGTTTCACGCTCGGCTCGTCCTTGACCTCGGATTTGAGGCTGTGCCGCGCGTGCGTCATTTCATCCAATTCTGCGATTTGCCTGCGTGCAACTTCCTGGGCGCTCAGGCCGCTCAGTTCCAGCTCTCTGATTGGCTTCTGCGCCGGCGTCGCCTTCTCCGGCTGGCCATAATTAACAGTAGGACGCGGCAGTTGCATTAATGCCGCCGGTAGCTGCTCAAAGGTTGGCGGCTCCAGGCGGCTCAGCAGCGTGGTGCTGTAAAAAAGCGTGCGCAAACGTTGCCGAAAAAGCTGCACCGCCGGCTGAGATTCGTCATAGCTGTCGGCTGCCTTCGACTGCGTGGGCAGCTTGACGTTGTTGCGACAATGCACGGACAGGATGCATATGGCACGAAAGCCCATCATTGTGGACCAGTTCGGTGGCAGCAGCATTGGCGGCGTGCCGGCTGTCTCACTCGTCTCCTCCGTAGCCGGCAGTTGACGCAGCATTTTGTTGTAGCAGCGATTCAGCTGCCGGGAGAAGCAAACACTCTGGATTAGCTTGACAGGAATCTCGTCTCCTACTCCTGGCGGCCTGTAGCGCAGCGCATTGGCCACCACGTAGAGATTGCGATCATTGCGCGGCAGCGGCATGGGCGCCGGATCCGATTGCAGGCTGAGATTATAGGCGTACTTGAAGTACTCGTATATATTTAGGTCCATGCCGCGCATGGGCTCCATGACGATACCATTGGTGGGCGTCTCGCGTTTAACGCGCTTCGCCCGCGACTTGGGCGTGCTGAGCAGTGAGTCGGGATCCTCCTGCCACTCCTGCAAGCGTTGCGCCCAATTCTCGGCGGTAACAAGCGCCTTTTTGCTGGTTTTGCGACGTGGTAGATCCGCCACCGTTGCGTCCGGATGGTCTTCCAGGAAGCGCTTTATGACCAGGAAACGTGTGCGGCAGCTGGTGCGCGTGTGGTTGCCTAAATGATTGGCACACTTCACCCACTCCGCAGTGCCGTGCTCGGTAATGAAGCTCATCAATTTGCTATCGTCCGCAATGGACCATGAGTCGGTTTTGTTGCGCTGCGCCAGCACATTGTGATAGCGTGTGCGCAGCTGGACCAGCGAGCGATTGGGAAAGAGCGTGCGCGGAAAGCAATTGAACTTGCCGTTGTATTCCTCAACGGCGGCGAACAGCATCAGATCCTCGCTCGGTGTGAAAGGGGCTACAGGGAATATAAATGTTAATAACTAAATCGGGAATATGTTTGTTATGTTATATCTACCGTGACTGATGCTGGGATGCAGCGCGTATAGATAGCGTCCAATTAGTGTGGAGCGCGATCTGCCCGGAAAATGCTCGACCACCTGGGACCAATTGGTAACCCCGTTCACCGTATTCCGCAAAACAACCGCGCACAAACGCTCGTTATCCGCGTGCGTCCATTTGAGAGCGCTCTTCGGCTCCAAATGAAAGCGCAGCGTTGTCTGCATGCGTACAAAGCACTGGTAGTCGGATCGCTGAGGCACTGCAGCCGCAATAGCCTGCCAGTTTTGCAGCTTGTTCGACTTGGCCGCGGCCAGCAAAGCATCATCCTCCTCGGTCGTCCATTCGGAACGCTTCAGTTGCGGCTGCAAGTACACCAGCCACATGGCCTCACAGCTGTAGGAGGAATGACGATGATCTAGATCCAATGTGCTAATCTGATTCCAGTCAATGCTGAAGCTGCCATCCATGGCGCCCATCAATTCAACCAGCGGAAGTACGTGCAGATCGACTCCCTTCCGCTTGCGCTCGAGGGCGGAGCAATTTGCCCCTCTGGCCTGGAAGTTGGCATGTTCCAGCAACTGCAAGAGTAAGACAAAAAGTATAGATACTTTCTTAGCTGTTTCCAATGCCCACTCACCTGCTGTTTGACGCCCATGACCACGTTCTTTTTGTCCAGCACTGTCCAGACGTGCTTGGAGCGCATATCGAAGTCGGTGGGAAACATTTCCGTGCCGCAGCGACTCTCGTAGTCCTCGTTGTTGGGGCAGCTGCGACCATCCTCGTCGCGAAAATACAAGTTACCCTTGAAGAGAAATGTACCGCCGCGCAAGACCGCCCCGCTTCTGCCCACTGACTCGCCGCTGACCGCTGCTGAGCCGCGCGATCGCGACAGCTGGCGGCGTATTAGCATCTGTTCGTTGCGCTTGTAACGTTCACGCACCAGCTGCAGTAACTTCAAGACGCGTTGACGTACTTCCTCCAGACGGCGCTGCAGCTCCTGGTTGAGTCTCAGGGCGTTGACATCGTTGGGCTCGGAGTTCGTCGCCAGCAGCGCTGCTACTTCCTGCAACATCTTTTGGTGATTTAGGCTCAGGTCGTCCGCATCGCACATTTTATTGCCGATGCCAGCATACGCGGCTTGATTTATAAATTTTGCAGGCTCTTGGTCGAGACTATAACAAAGTGCAATGCGCTTGTCGATTTTTAGGCACTTGATAAGCGATTTAATTTCCTATCGAATTTGAATATCGATAGCTTAAATTATTACCAATCAGATTTAATTCTCTCTTCTAAATTATACATTCTATACTATTAACAATTTAATTTCTAAAGTAATTTAAGATTATTTATATCTTTCCTCCTATATTAATAAATGAAGCTCATAACTTCATTCGATACTTGTAACGGTTTCTATCGAAAACAGCCCAGGCAGTGTGCACATATGCTTTAAATTACTCAACAAAGAAGCCTTTTATCGATTGCTGTTCGCTCGCTGATTATCGTTTTCGCAAAAACAAAAGAGAATTGTGAGTGAGAAAAAAAAACAACAGACACACGAATAGTCATAAAAAAAAATAAAAAGTGCGTAGCTAATAATTAAACAAATTCGCCGTGAATGTATGCATGTCTAGGGCTGGCCATATCATAATATGGATGATGTCCCCGTCAAAATAGTCGAACGCTACAAACCCCCGCCGCCCGTCTACCAACTACCCCCCACAATCGCGAATCGTTTGGCCCAATACAGGCCCCATTACTATGCGGAGGAGCAGGCGTATCGCTACGACGGCCAGCTTGAGCGCAGCGTGCTTGACCAGTGTCAGCTGTGGCGTCGCATGCGCCAACAGCAGCAACAGACACGCCATGTGCGCCAGGCCCAAAGAAAAGAGGAACGCCAGCGAGCGCTGGAGGCAAGACAGAAGGAGATGCTTGGCGCCGTGGAGTATCCTAGTGCGGCTGAGCTGTCTTCCGACAGCGACGAAGATGAGGGGCAGCTAGCACCACCGCCTGCTGCATCAACTGCGTCAATTAGCACCGCTGAGTCACGTGAAAAGCCCGAACCAAAGTCAATAAACTCGTGCAATTTCCACAATATACTGCAACCGACCATATTAAGCGCAGCAGCGGTCCCGGCGGTCACGCTCCACAAACGCAACAGCTCCCTCAACTATGCCGACTTTGAGTACAATATGAATTCGACACCCTTCGATAATATTGAGTTGAAAACAATCAACGATTTGGATATATTAGCGCAGGTGCTGCACCAGACGCAGCTCGCAACGAAGAAGATGGAGCGGGATGCGGAACAGGAGGTAGAGCAAGAGGTGGAACAGGAGCAGCAGCCGGAACAGGTTGAGCAGCCTGAACTGGCACTAGCCGTGACGACTCTGGCGGAAACCAAAGCGACGCTAGATAGCGTCAATTTTCAAGTACACTGTGATGATGCCCAGGACATTCCAAACATGTACACAACATCCATATACAACACACCCCATAAGCAGCACCAGCAGCAGGAGCAGGTCTATCCAATGGTTTACAATCAGCACTACTATCCTCAGGTCTCCGGCCAACAGCAGCTTTATCACAATCACAATTATTTGCAGCACGGCTATGCCAATGGCTACAGCACACCCACTCAACTGCCGCCACCGGCCACCACCAGCAGCAGTCTGCTGACAACGAATACCCAGGACGCGGAGACCAAATCCAGGAGCGTGCCGGATATTCTGCGCGAACTGAAAACGGAGCTGCAGCAGGCGCAAAAGCGTCGCGCTCGGTTGCACAGCCACAATGAGAATGAGCAGCAGCCGATGGCATTGACGCTGCCACAGCAGCAGCAGCAGTCCAACAACATATTCCAGGAGCTGGGCGTACCCGCACAGAAGCTAGCAAAGCGCATCAGCAGCATGGGCTTTCCCCTGGAACGCGTGGCCAAGGTGGTCAGCCTCTGTGGCATCGATGATAAAAAGGTGCGTCGATTTCAAGAGTTTTGGTAGATATATGTGTAAAAGTCAAGCTGAATTTAAAGTTTCCCTCAATTAGAAGATTTGAAAATTGGTGTACAATCTTTGTATACAAGCATTGGGGTTGACTTTAAACGTATTTTTACAGATTTGTGCGAACAATTCATTTAAAAAGTTTTACAAAATTTTCGATCATTTAATTGACTGCTTTATCAACAACTAGAAAATTTATATTAGCTTCGGCATAATCCATACCGAAAAAAAACTAATTTTTCAAATAGTATAAATTAATAAAGTTTCCAAAAAATAATAAATAAAACCTCTTGGAAAATTTATTAATATTTGCCCAATTAATATATTAATATATATTTTTATTTATTTTTTTCTAACCCAACCTTAGATAATCGAGCACCTCATTCCGCTGGGCGAGCTGATTGATCTCGGATTTGATGAAACGAAAA
>SCDT01002025.1:0-11774 GCA_004143765.1 Drosophila melanica | reverse complement strand
GGGTTGGGTTGGGTGGGGTGGGTTTCGTTGTTTACTTACCGGCACAAAGTGCGGCAGATTGTCGAGCACCTGCAGCTTGTCAATGCGCTGTTTGATGCGCTCGCGGTGATGCGGATTCTTGATGCCGATGGCGGTGAGATCCTCGGGCGTCATGCGCGCAATCGTTGGCAGATCGTAGCCGGCGGCTATGAACAGCTGGGCGTACTCCTCGTGCTTCATCTCGAGCAGCCAGTCGATGATCAGCTCATCGTTGCGCTGCCGATCGACGCTGCCAATCGAGCACGAGCTGACCGAGCTGCAGCGGGGCGAGGAGAGGGGCGCGCGAATGGACGCGCCCGACGAGGAGACGCCTGTCAAATAGGAGGAGGCACGACCCGAGTCCAAGCTGGCGGTGCTGTGACGTGAACCAGACCCAGCTGAACCGGACGACGAGCCCGGCGAATCCCGTCCAGGCGATTGGGTCAGATCAATGCCCTGATCCTCCTGCAGCGCCAGCTGCTGATGATAGTACACGGCCGCCTTGTGGGTGAGCGGTTCGCGCAGCGTGGCGCAAAACACGGGCGGTGGGCACGCCACAATGCTGGGCGGCAGCGGTGCCTGCGCCGGCGGTTTGCTGCCAGAGCAAACAGCACCAGCGGCTGCTCCAGCGGCCGTCTCATCCTTCATGCGCAGCGCCACGGTCGTCTCGCGCGGCAAGTTGAAGCCGCCCTCCTCCAGCGAGGGCGACGAGACAATGCTGCTGCCACTCATGCTGCAAATGCCATCGTCCAGTTGCTGTTGCTGCTGCAGCTGCTGCTGCTGCTGTTGATGGTGTCGCAGTGGTCCGCTCAGCCTGTAGATCGGTATTAGCGGCTGCTGGTGGCCAATTGGGGACGCTGGCGTCGCCTGTTGATCGCCTGGTATTGTGGGCGGCTGTACCTTTTTAGCTTGTGCCGTGGATGCGTGCGGCTTCAGTGAGCGATGCATGTCGCGCTTCTGTTGCTGCTGGCCGCGCTGGCCAAATTAGCTGCGGCAACTCCTGAAAGACGGGCGCAAAACAAACAGAACTGCATTAGAACAAATACAGATGTGCGGCAGATGTCGGTGCCAGCAGGCAAATCTGCATAATTGGGCATAAATTTTCGTTGCTCTAGCTAAAAATAGGGTCACACTGTTTATGCGCGTGCTGCTGCAGCTGCGGCAAGTCAATAAACTGCCGCAAAGCAAGAGCGCCGCACAGTGGGAGCAAACAGTCAATTTACTAAAATTGGGGCAATGCTAAAATTTATTCATATTATTATTTATTTTATTATTAAAAGTTATAAATGATATTAAGCGTATTACAATTTCAAATATATAATTCCATTATTTATATTAAAACTTTAAGTTGACCCACTGTGCGCCCCGTAGCTTCGTATTACAAATTTCATTCACAAAACACAACTAAAAAAAAAATATAATAACAAACACCGAGGGGCGACAGTGAGGGAAGAGTAGGGCAAGAGACGATGTCAAAGTTCGTTGACTGTGGGTTGTCTTTTGAGGGGCGGCCAGAGGCGGGGCGGCCTCTAGCTGCGGTTTGTCTAGGCGCGACGTCATAATACACTTGAAAAATGCACAGGCAGGCGGCGGCAGCGGGCAAATCTGGCAAAAGTCACGAACAGAGCGCTGCTCTAAGGCCTGGCCGTGTCATTAACATTAGCGAGAACAAAGCCGCAAAATACGCGGAAGCAATAACAAGTACTAGAGGAGCTTTAATATGCAGTTCTAGTGAAGCAGTTAAATTCCAAAGCGATTAACAGCAATGTTTATCGATAACATGATAAGTGCAACGACGGCCACCTGTTCGATTAAGTACTCGATGCCCGGCCGGTCTCCATATACGCACTCACACTGGCATCATGGCGAGTGACAAGAGCAGCGAATACAGTAAAAGAAGCAGGTGCCAAATTTCACAACATATGTGTGTATGTGGGCGTAGAAAAGAAGGCAAAACATAGCAAGAGCAGAGCAAAAACTAAAAAAAAACAAACAACACGTAAAACGGTGGCAGTAGTAAATTTCATTTACAATCCCGTCGCCGACTGCCTTTAATGAATTTTTATGTATGCGACGTGAAACGAAAATTAACGAAAAACTGCAGCCGAAGGCGCGGGAGAGGCCAAAGCAAGCGCAATACGTAAAAAGAGAAAGAGCGAGAGAGAGCGCAGGCAGCAGAGGCTGAGCAGAGTTGTAGTAGGGTAGTATATCAAACTGCGAACGATACACAAATGTGGGTTGCGATTTGTTGCTGTTGTTGTTATTGTTGTTGCTGTTGTTATTGTCACCCACACACACCCCGTTCGCCCAGCTGCACATTTGCAGATGTTGTTGAACCGTGCGGCCGGCTTGCATTTTGGGCTAACATTTTCTGTTTGTCTGCCTTGCTTTGTTTTTTTTTTCTCCCCGTTTTATTTTTTCTCGTTTTTGTGTCGTTTACTGCCCATTTTTATGAGTACATTTTGCTGTTGCCTTTTGTTGCTTGCACATTTAATTGCAAACATGGCACACAGGACGCCCCCTGGCGTAGATAATACGCAAACTATTGCAGTTGCCGTTGGCTGTGGCTGTGGGTGTGGGTGGTGAGTAATCATAATGAGCACAACAACACTTGCTCGTGTGTCCGTGTGTGCACAAAAACTGATTGGAAATGCAATTGGACGCTTGGGCGGCCTTTTCCTATTAGAAACTCTGCACACAATACAAAACTATTACAAAGGGCAGCGGCAGAACAGGCTGAAAGATTTATTGATTGTCGCTGTCGTCACACACACACATATCAATAAGTTTTTGATTGTGTGTGTGTGTGTGTGTGTGTACAATGTAGCGGAGTTGCGGTTTTGAAGTTGGCAGCAAAAACGCTGAGCAACTAAAAATAATTATGGTTGCCAGTGCTTTAAACACACACACACACACGCACACACACATTCAAGACAAGCACACAGCGCAAAGGGACCGCAAAGTTGATACGCTTCTCAATGGGGGAGTATTGAGGGTTAGTTGTAGTTTGAATTCATTTGAATGGGGCGCGATAAGAGCTCCCACAACTCACACGATAATCTTACAATATTGAATAAGTGTCATATTGCGAAGATGTAATAATCGTACTTGGGGTGGAGTCTGTAGAACAATTCAATGGAACTAAATTTTTACTCATTTATCAACAACGCTTAAATATATTCAAGAACATGTAAAAATATATTATTAAGATAATTACAAACAATATTAGGAAAAAGTAAAGTTTGAAACAATGTTGCAAACCGAATTGTGGTTTGGGTATAACAAAAATTACCCATAAAAATCAACATTGTTCAAGTTTTTGAGCATTAAGCAGTAAGTATTAGCATCAGTTATCAGTAAAAGTACTATAAATTCTTTAATAGTCCTCTATTTAAGGGGACCTAGTTAATGTACTTTATAGATCTTGGTTACCTTGACTATCATAAAATAAGCTTGCAAATTTTTATAGCAAATTGTAAAACTGGAAGTTCTTAATCAGCAATAGAATGATTTAGTTAATCTAATCAAGCTTATCACGATGCGTAAGTGTATCTGAAATTCGATCAATTGTGTCTTGCTGTTGTGAACCGTTAAAGTTTACTGGCATGAGTAATCAGCCAAATGGAGCGCAATAAAATGGCAACGGCAACACGGCCAATCTATCAGGCCGGGCACCACATCAACTAAGTTGATGTTGCCCAGCCACCCCCGATAAAGAGACCCCCGCCACCGCACCCTTGCACTACCCGCGACGAACAACTCCACGACCAGATTCATATGGCACACAGCGAATGGGTGCTGGACCTTAAATGCGAACTGGGGACGAAAGGGGGGATGAAATCAAATGAAGCGCGTCTCATTCTCATGTTTATTAACGGTGCTTAACTGGGATATATAAATGTGTGCTCGTGTGTGTGTGGGTGTCATTAAGAGAGCTAGATAAAAAGACCGCCCAGGCAACACTTCATTACCAGCGCGACTTATTGACAACGGCTCATTGTTATACCCTGCAAATACACATTTACAACACGGTATCCAGGCTTTTAATTAGATCTATAAATGATTTAATAACTTGATTGTAAAAGCTGTTTAATAGAACTTTAAATTTACATTGTTTTAAGCTATAAATAAAGAAAATTTAACTTATAAATAAATAAATGTAAAAGTACTTAAACTGTTTAACATTTTTAAAATGTAGAATGCATGTTAAAGCACCTATCTTCCTTTTGATGATTTCCACAAATTACAGGGTATATCTTAAGCGCATTATTTGTTGTCTTGTCGCTTTGTTGCGGGTGCTTTGCATATGTCATGTGAGACGCTTTTCCATACTTTCCCTAAAATGCAAAGCTGATAAAAAGTTTTCGGGTGCATTTTTCCACATTTTTTGTATTTCTTCTTCTGCATTTTTTTCCCCAATTTATTTTCCTTTTTTGTTGGTTTGCCACGCCCCACTGTGTGAGTCTAGGTTGAGTTGTACTTGTGCATTGTTGGTAGCGTGTTTTGTCAGCAGCAACAGCAACAACAGCAACAGCAACAACAGCAACAGCAACAACAGCAAAGTAAGATGGTGTCGCTGCCTGTCGATAACTGGAGATGTTGATCTTGCAAGAAGCAAAGCAGAGGAGAGGACAGCAACAACAACTACAATGGCCGCAAGCAGCATAAACTTGTTTTGCCTGTAAAAGGGAGTTGTTGTAGTTGTAGTTGTTATTGCATTGTCTTTGCGTTTTGTGTTCAGGTTTCATCTGGCAACGCCAAGAACGGAGCAAACAAGAGCCCATAAAAAGCTCGTAGGAGTCGAATGCAGCGAAGATGTGTCAAATGTGTGGGCGAGAGGGAGCTGGGAGAGGAAGTGCGACGACAAACGTGCAGTTAACGGTTAATGCAAAACGAATGCGTAGCGCATATGGCACCAGACAGAAGAAGAGGCAGACAAAGCCACGGACAGACAGACGGACGGTCGGACAGACAGACCAAATAAGGCTGTCAGCACGTACGAACTAAGAGCAACAAAGCAGCTCCAAAAGCGGCCATCAATTCTGCTTTTTGGTCAAAAAACGCGAACAAGTTGTAAAGCGAGCAATGCGAACAAAGCAACAACAACAACAATAACAACGACACCAACAACAACGGTTGTAAAAGCGGGCAGCAGAGAGGGGAGAGTGCAGAGAGCATTTACAGCTACATTGAACTTTTTAGTACCCAACCACTTGCCACCCACTTGCAAAGTGCGTTTACTACTACGCACACACTCACACATACGCACACACACACACACACACACATGCACACACACTCAAGCTTAAGCCTACATTGTGTTAACAACTGTGCCAAAAATATGCAAATTACCATTGGAAAACGTTGATTTTCGTAGCAACTTTGATGGCAAACACAAAAACTCAATGGAAATGAGCATTAATTATATATTTTAAACAAATTGCAATTGATTTTGTCACACAAAAACGCGTTGGAAAATTCTGTGCAAATTTCTTTTGCACACACACACACAAGCACAGCACTAAAGTAAAGTAACACCAACACACACACACACGAAACGAGTAAAGCATACGAAAAGGCAGCGCAAAAAAGTTGCCGCTGCGGCGGCTGCTGCTTGCTGCTGCTGAAAGAAACGGCGAACTAGCCGAAAAAAAACGGCGGAGCGTGCACGAGCCGACGGCGACCGCAAGTCGAAGCGTATTGAAAACGCGGCTCAAGTTCGAGTCCAAGTCGGAGTCCTCCTGATGTACATTACCAAAGTTGTTCAGTGAGCAAGAGAGCGAGCCAAAGAGAGAAGGAGGAGAGTAGGAGCGAGAGAGTGATGAGCGAGAGTGCGCGCAAATTGCCGGACTCGAAATTCTTCTTCTAGGCATAGGCGCAAGCCAATTTGTTGCAATTGAAACAATAACAATTGTCTGACAATTTGTTGTTGCTGGCAAATTAGTTAATAAATGAAACTGGGTGACTGCCGCCATGTGTGCATACTTATTGCGCACAGTGTGGAGCACAAGGAGCGAGTGACTGAGAGAAATGCATTCGTTTTACTGTTTTACAATGGACGCACAGTGGTGCAAAAGTTAAATTAACTTCGCCGTTCATACATTGCCTCATAAATATTCACAAGGCTCACATTGTTTTTTGTTCGTTTTTCCCAGATCGGTACGATAAGATTTTTAAAGGTCATTCGGTCCATTTCGGAGGGAAATAGTTAATGTTTTAAAGTCATTTGCATTCAGTTGTGTTTGGTATGAGAAGTTGTAAAACTGGGCCCAAATCATTAGCATTACTTAAATTCAGGGTTAAGTAACTTGCAGAGCCATCGATAATAAAATCGACAAAAAAAACTGCATTTCCATTAACAATTCATTCCACTGTGTGTTATACATAAAATCGCTTTCCGTTATTTCCACTGTACAATGCAATTCTAATATATATAAGAGTTGCCCCACTGTGCGTTGTATGCCACGAAAAAGACAAACAAAACTTAACACACACACACACACACGTTTATTTGCTGGCCAGTCAACCACTTTGCTTGCCGCATAAGCCAATAAGCGGCAAAGAGAACCAGCGAGCAACGAATGAGGGAGAGAGAGAAAGAGCTATAAACGAAAACTTCAAAAAGGCTCCAACTTTATTAAATGGCCTGCGCACGCTCTCATTCTTTCTCTCGCTCTTTTTATCTTTCACAAACGCTCTCACAAAACGAAATGTCATCCACGCTCGCTAAGCTGCCACTTTACCCCAACCCACCCCGCCCACTATCCACGTCAACGACAATTCTAACACTTCATTGGAGTCGTTTGCGTTGCGTTGCTTTGCGTTACGTTACGTTACGCCAAGTCAAGTCATTTGATTCCCACTCAAATCTCAGCGTATTGAGCGGACGCGAGAGTCGCTCCCCATTATGGCAAGTGAGTTATGAGCCTGTTTTTATGTGTGCGTCTGTGTGTTTGAACTGCGCTTTCTATTGATTTATATGAGCTTTATGGCGCAATCTGAGTGCTTTACAACGAGTACAAAGCTTAACAAGAAGAAGAGATGAAGCGAACGCGCTTCGAATGTTCAAGTGCTGCCAAAGGAAAATGCGTAAAAACAATTTAACTGCTTAACATTTAATTGCCGACAAGCGCGATTTGTTAACAAAGCGAACGCTGGGAATGAATTATGCTAAGCACTAGCACAGCCAGAGTTGCCGCAGAGCCATTGTTTTTTGTAGCACGCGTCAGCAGCGGCGCTCGAGCAGAACGCCGTTGCCGCAGCCGGCGACACGGACACGTGTTGGTTCAATAATTACATAAGCAGATGCAGCTGCCTATTGTCCCGTCACAAAAAAACCCAATTTCCTGCAGATGCCTTTGGCCACTCTGAATAAAAGGAGCCGAACAGCTGGCAGCCACTGTATGCGCAGCGGCGGCAGACAAATGACAGATGGCAACGTCAGCGTCGACGCCAGCAGCAGGACACGAACGTCAAAACAAAAACATTTCAAACACAATTCCGGCCGCTAAATAAAATAAAAACTCACCTGTAAAATGTGTGTGGAATAGCTATATTTATGCTATTTACGCTTTTCAATTGCCGAACGCAACAAAAAGCGAGACAATCACATTAAAACACAACCGCGACGAAAGTTGACACACAAAAGTAAACAAATGTAAAACTGTAACAGGGCATTAATTATTGTTGTTGTTGCCTGCACGTTTTATGGTATTTTCTACAAACACTCACTCACACAGACAGGGCACCGATACAAATGGCGCGCGCGCGACGCATAAAGTAAAACATAAAACCAGATTAATTTTTGTGCAGCCGAAAAAAAGTTTATTTAACTGCGCTGCTTGCGTCGCAACGTTGTGACCGTATTTTTGTGGTCGCTGCTTTTTATTGTTTGCTACGCCGCCATTTTCTTTGTTGTGAACTTGTTTTATTTTAATTTTTGTTATGCTCACTGTTTGCTGCACACAATCAATTGAGACATTATTCTATTTTATTATAAACATTTATTAATTTTGCTATAATTTTTATTAATTTATACGTTTCTAATCACTAGTTTGAATCGCGCGATAAAGCGACGCGAACCACTCCAACCTCTTAGCAAGAAAACAAAAACACAACTAAGTGTGACTGTAGACGTTAAGAGGAAAAATACAAAGCGAACAGCGATACCTATCGATATAAAAATACCATGTCGTATATTGCAAGCATTATGAACACGGCTAAAATAACTATAAAGTGTTTAATACAAGAAGGGTAAATGCAAAGTTGTTCAATTACGCTAATTAAGTTTTTAATATGAAGACACACACTAATACGACTAGGGCAGATGCCCAGGTCATTTAAAGTAATTATTAGTATTTAACAATAAATAACAGCTTATTTAAGCTTACATCAATGTTGTGTTCCTTTATTAAAAACACTTTTTTTCAGTCAGTTCATTTTTCATTTATAAATTTGCAAACTGAAATCAAATACACGAATTGTTCAAAAAGTATCGATACAATCGGATGCGATATCGGAAATAATTTGAAATGCATCGATAGCATTGTGTGAAGCATCGATAAATATTTAAATTTGCGCAGTGACACCTTTAGTTTTCAGCTTAAAACAGCGCATTTTGTTAGTCACATTCAGCCACACTTGTTGCATTTGTATAAAATGTTACAATTATTTAAACAAAATTGATGGCAAACCACAACAGTTAAAGTGCGTGCGCTTCTCTCGTTAATTTAAATATGTGTGGCTTTCTTTTAATTGACTATAACTAAGGTTTCTGTTTTTGTGCGTGCCGTGTTTCGTTTGCATTAGTATTTTCTCTCTCTGTGTGTGTGCGTGCGTTTATTTCTATTTGCCTTGTGCGGCATTTTTGGTTAAACAAATTTCCACGACCAACAAAAGTAAGCATAACAGAGTGAAATGAAGTAAATCGGCAGCTTATTGTCTTGGCAAAAATTCAACTGCAAATAGAAATCCAGCCCAGATTTTAAATGCAAATGAGCGCATAGAAAAGAAGAGAAGTAAAAAAAAAAATACAGGTTGTCGCTGCTGCTACGCTTTGGCATTTGTTGGCTTGGCTTGGCTCTCGCTGCGCTGTTGTTGTGCCTGTTACTGATGTTGTTGTTGTTTTCTTACTATCCGTCTTGGTTGGTCAATGCACGGCGTTAATTAAGGCAGTATAAATACTCGCTGTTTGTGGGCCGTGTTTGCGCAATAACTATATTTAACATTGTTGCTGTTGTTGTTAAGGTCTGCGTTCTAATTTTTTCATTAACATTTCTCTTAACGGTGGGCGTAATGATGATTCATAGCCTTGCAATGTTAACTACTAACAACGACAGCAGTACACGGGCAACAACAGACACCTGTGGCATGTTGTTTATGCTCATGAACTTTAGCCGGCGCGGGCCAAAAGTCAAATTTTGACAGCTGCGTGGCGCATCCTAAAATGAGATTTGAATTTAGAAAGCTTCAATGAGAGCGCTTTTCATCTCAAGCTTTTGTGCGTTTGAAATTTGATGCATCTCTTCTGACTGGGTGCGAGAATCAATGTTAAAGCATAGTATAACAGCGCTGTTAAAACCAATTAGCAGCATGTTAAATAAAGGATCCAATTAGAAAACAAAGCAATTTAATTAATAAGAGATTTAAAAAAATAATGAAACAAAAATGCATTTTTCGTATATTTAATAAATTTATAATTCTTCACTTTGAATATTTGCAGTTCGTTATCATTTCTGTGATTATTGTGCATGTTTAATAACTTTAAAACAGCAATAAAGATACTCTCAATAAAAATCAACGACAATCCCCGTTTTGTACGTTTCCGTCCCAATGCAGAAAATGCCCTCGCAAATTTTAAACGATGGCAGTGGCGCTGGCAGCTTGAACAATGCCGCCTCATTGCTGGGCGCCTCGCCCAATGGTATCACTGTGAAGACTGCCTACAATGGTCAAATCATAATCACGACCATCAATAGGAATATCACCTATGAGGAGCTGTGCTATGAGATACGCAACATTTGCCGCTTTCCCATCGATCAGGCAAGTTTATCCTATAAACACAATTATCTTTATTTACCGTTAATACAATACAAATAATCTGATGACAGCCCTTCACCATCAAGTGGGTCGATGAGGAGAATGACCCGTGCACCATATCAACGAACATGGAACTGGATGAGGCTATACGATTATATGAGATGAATTACGACTCCCAACTTTTTATACATGGTAAGTTCAGATATTTTCTTATCGCGACATATATATATTTGTTGTTCTCAAGTCGTCTCATATAATGTGACACTTCTGGGTTATTCTTTATTGGCGATTGTGATAAAATATGCGTAATATATCGACGGTCTTTTAATTGTTCAAAATATTCTAAGCTAATGAAAGATTAAAAGATATTTTTTGTAACAGACGTATATAATTGAGTGACACCCAAAATCTGGGTCTCATTTAAGACACACACTTGCAAATTAAGTCTCGCCAAAATGATGATAATACCAATATGTAAGTCGCAAGTCGGAAAGTCCAAATCACACTCAATGACAAATTGTCACAACACACGAATACACTTGTCCAATTCCAATCGACAGACCAACTCCCTAAACGAAGGCCCAGGATGCCTCCGAGACATACATAAATTCAAAGTTCTCTCACCTTTGTTTGGCAGTTTAATTCATTAATGAAAATAGTAAACCTCCGTGCTGAGGCGGACGAGAATTGCTTATCAACAAGTCGTTGCCCCCTTATCTCTCAAAAAAAATGAAGAAGAGAGAAAAATCGTAATTATAAATTTGGATTTAGTTGCTTGAATAAACTATAACTTACAAACTTCATTTCTCAACAATAGATTAGACCGAAATAACTGTAGTTAATTCTAATCCCGAGTTGTTTTACTGCTTAAGTTATAAACAGTGCAAAGCCTAATTTGCGTTAGTTTACTAAACGGTTCTAAAGATCTTTGAGCCATGTTAATTAAGAAGTAAATTTATTTACAAGCCTGTTTTTCTATACGAGCATTTAAATTGTGGTTTATGTGCTTAGCTGACAGGGATTCGTTTTATGTGTTTCCCAAAGGACTTTATGAGTTGGGCCGCCCAAATAAAACAATACGCACATACGCATTTCATCAGATTCCATCGGTTTTGGGGTGCCCGAAAACTATGCCAAAGTTTTTAATTTTCACAAATTTCATTATGAAAGTTTTCGCTCATTTGCGGGTGTTGAAATGGGTCACATGCGGCTCCGGGTTGTAGCACAATTTAACCGCAATTTTGTGCACATTTCAGCCTGGTTAAACAATATGCTTGTCGTTGCTTTATTAGCCCAATAAACCGTGCCACTAAAGTTGGCTGCTGGCTGCTGGCGTTGCCTGTTGGCTTACATTCCGAGAGGACTCCCCGGAGGCCTTGCAGCGCAAATCCAAACAGAAGTCGGCCATGTTAATAACATAAAATATTAATTAACTTGTGCAGGGATATAACTACAATCACACACACACACACACACTTACACGCCTACAGGCTGTATATTTGTCTTACCGCGCCTGTAAGTAGGCTCTGGTTTTTTGTTATCTCGTTCGCTGTTGTTATTATTTAATTTTTTTACTCATCACATTCGCTCGTCGACCCGGCTTCGTTTATAATTCATTATAATTAAATTGTTTGCAGCCAGCCTGGTTAGCCCGGTTTTCAAATTTAATTTTTGTGCGGCTTCTTCACACACACACACACACACACACACACACACAC
>SCDT01002024.1:10581-26704 GCA_004143765.1 Drosophila melanica | reverse complement strand
GGTAACATTTTTGGGCCGCCGATGTGCAAGATTCTTAATGCAAAATCGAGCTGAAACACCAGGCGAACAGAATCGTCAGAAGGTGGACAGAAAAAATTTAAAATTTGCAAAATTTTATTGCATACTTCTAAGGTCACATTTTTGGGCCACCGATGTGCAAGATTTCTAATGAAAATTCAGACTCAGACAATACAGACTAAATTCGACGCAACAGCAGCAGCAGTTTCTGGAGGAAAGGTGTGAAAGGGATGGGGCAGCTGAAAAAGAAGCATACATATTTCTTGAGCGTATTCTTCCGCATTTTTTAAGGATGCAGCTCTTTAGGTTCACCAGGACTATACCTTTGGTATAATTACCAGAGATATGGAGGTCATCTAGGAACCAATTTGGTTTGAAAATTTGTTTGTCAAAGGATCAGCGGACTCGGCCATATCCTTGCAGATTTTTGGGGCATCTAAGAATTGGATACTTTTCAAATTTCAGTCGCGTAGAGCGTAAGGAAACTGGCCAAAATCACAAAGTCCTTGATATCTAAAACACTTGGTCAATACGAGTTGCTTGACGCAGGCCTCACCAGGATCTGCACGGATACGGCCGTATATATGACCTTATTTACCCGAGATATGCAAGTTTTAGGTCTTCTCTATGCTTTAAATGACTATATCTTGGCCATTTATATTCTGATTTGGGAAAAATATATATCGCTGTACTCTTAAAAGTCTATAGAATCTATATCCATTTAAAATTTTGAATTTTAAAATTTTCGCGATTTTGACAAAAATTGTGATGTTACCCCTTATGATTTTTGTCAAAATTTAGATGCGGATTTTACCTTCTTAAATTACCATATCTCGGCCATATGTGGTCCGATTTCGGAAAGATCTGCCTCTTTGGAATCGTAGAATTCTATAGAATCGATATCCATTAAAATATTTGACTATTTAACTAGACCATGTTTTCGAGCAGCAGCTAGTTTATTTATAGTCGGTGCTGCTAACAATACAATTTTTGGCTATGACAGTGTTGTAAAGCGCATTTCTACTTTTATCTACGAAAGTTTCATTGGGGTTTTAGCACACCAGCTATTAAAAATTGAATTTGTGAATTAAAGCCAATTGTGGCAATTATTTAAGTGCAAAATCATTTTGAATATTAAAAAAAATGTTTGTCAAGAGGTCGTTTGGCGTGTGGGTTGGGGGAGCGGGTGGGTCAGAGGAGGCCATGAGCTGGCGCGGATGCCAACTTGTCATTCATCAAACTTTTTCAATAAAACTTTTGCGCAGCTCATCGCTGGCCAAACCAAATGGAGCTATAAATCCAGCGCTCATTTTGGGGTGGCCAAAAGCCAAAAGCCGATCCGTGTGGCAAAATAGATTGAAATTTGTCTACGGCGCGCTAAAATTACGGATATGCCTGGATATGGAGCTACGGATGTCCTCCGACCGGCCGTCACCGCATAAGGCTATGCTAAAGTTTTTGCTGCCGCTCTCGCTCTCGGATCCGCAGAGTTCCACTCGAGTGTTTCGATTAACGTTCTAGATGTCTGCCTTCCAACTGTCATTGTGGAGGCGCACCCCGCTGCCCACACCACGCACCCCGCACCCCGCACCATAAACAATTCAGCTCGAAGCAGATATTATACACGCATTGTATTTCCCATCGATTCGCTCTTTGGCCAACGTGCATTCAATTTGAGCACGAGCCGTGCAAGTTTTATGTTAAGCTCATCATTTCCAATAGCGAACGGCTCGAGGATGCGAAAGCACACGGATACCCAATACGGAGGGATATAACAAAGGAGCCCCCACTGGCTCACAGGAGGCAAGTTCTCCACGGGTTTATGCAATGACACTTGAAAACATTCAACGATTTTTCGAGTCCTCAGTAAAAGATTTGTTGCAGATACCCTATAAAATACGTTTTTTAAATATTCTGTTGATTTCTTTACTAAGAACTTATACGTAGTATCTTATAGATTAATTCTAGTCTCTCAAATTTAACAAAATTTTAAATTTTAACACAAGCAACAACATACTTAACATATCTGATATAGCCACAAAGGTAAGCGACAATTTTAAAATATAATAAAAAAATTTGAATCAATTTTAAAATGTTTTTAAGCTGGGAAAAGGATTAAATTAAATTAGTTCTATGTAATTATAAGATATGTTGGACATAGTGAAATTGGGGGTGTTAGTTATAACAATCCATTGAATGGGTGAAAAATGAATAAAAAGTAATCGAATACATATTTGTGTCTACTCTCTGAGCACAACCAGCAGATACTTTGTAGTGTTGCAAGTTGATGCGGCAAGTGCAACTAGCTCGTCTCGAGTGGAGCGCAGCGTATGAAATTGCGCAACAATCGCTGGTTATGCGAAAACAATTGTCGAATCGGGTAAAAAGTCGTTTGAAAATATTATCGACGCTCAGTGAATGGAAAAAAATAAAAATAAAAGCAACAACGGCAACCGACAGTGTATGAATTCTGTTGTTGTTTTTATTATTATTTTTTTTATTTATTTTTTTTGCTTTTTTATCTGTGGAACGGAAGTGCAAGGCATACGAGTAGCCGATGCAACGGTGAGATATGATAGAAATATGGATACTAACGGTATAGCAAAAGTGTGGCATGAGCCATGTTAGTGGCATTTGTCAAGGTTATTCAACGCGGACGGAGGGGGGCGTAGCGGATGGAAAGAGAGAGATTGAGAGAGAGAGAGAGACCGCTTACGCTTGGAGAGACAGCCCCAGGCCACGAGGAGCGCAGTCAAAACTACACAAGGAACGAAGAGAGAGAGAGAGAGAGAGAGAGAGAGAGAGAAAGAAAATGTTGAACTTAAGAACTGAAGATCAAACGGAATGGGCTGTGAATTTTGATGGATACCTCAGCGTGGCAACATTGCTTACCATTCTGTGCGGCACTGCCCTGGAAGAGACTACGCAGATAGCTGAGCAGGCGTCGATGCAGTGGCCGGTGGCGGTGGCGCGACGATTTGCGCACCGATGACGATGATTCCTGGCCGCCGCCGTCGCCCTGCTCGACATCGTCCGTGTCCGGTGCCTCCTTGCCGCACTGCGTCGCATCCACAATGATCTCAATGCTGCGCTGTGTGCTGGACTTTTTGAGAAGAACGCCACCACCGCCACCACCACCACCAACACCTCCGCTGCTGCCGAGCGCCGCAAAGGCGCTGCTGCTGCTGGCGCCGGCGCCGGCGCCGGCACTGGTGGCAATCGTGCCAATGAGCGCATCCGTGGCGCAGCTGCCGGTGCCCGCAATGCTGCTCACGATGTTGTCGCGCGAACTGTGCGCCGGCTGCTGCTGAATGATCCGACTGTTGCCCATTGACGCGAGCTGGCGGCTCTGGGCGGCGCCGTGCAGCTCATTGACCGTGCCGTTGCTGTGGCTGCCGCGATAGATCAGCTCGGTTTCGTTGGAGACCTGGCGCAGGGCGTGCAGTCCCAGACCCGTATGGGAGGCGCTGCTGGCCATGCCCGCGCCAGCACCAGATATAGCTGCCCCTCCACCACCACCGCCACCGCCGCCTCCGCCATTGGCGCCGCCGCTGCCATTGAGACCCGTATAGTAGGCGCTATTCGGTCGCTGGGTGTGCTGCACCTGCGGCCCGGCCATTGCGCACTTTGCACTTTGGACGCAACGGGAATCGGCGGCTGTCGCTGTCGCAGTCGCAGTCGCAGCTCGAGCGGATGAGGGAGTCGCGCCGCGTTTAGTTACTAGTTAGCCGCCTGTCGATTTGGGTTAGTAGTTTTAGTTGCATTGCGATCATTTTATGCATTTACATGTTGCCCGCCGTGCGACCTGCTCTGTTAGGCTCTGGCTGAAGTTGGATTAGGCGTTAGTATTCAATTTGTATTATCTATTTGTTTTTTGCGTCTGGCAGTCGGTAGACGCTGCAACTTCAACTTAAGCTTTAAATTCTCAACATCTGCATGAAGAGAGAAAAGAGAGAGAAAGAGAAAGATTTGGAGGTGAGAACATGACAAAATATCAGAAGCTTGTTGTTAATTCAAATTAGTATTCAAGTATTTAGTTGGTTTATTTACAGCCAGCAGCATTGCATTTGGTTTTGTGTGTGTGCGTGTGCGTGTGTGTTTAATACAACTGCATATTATTCATTTATTTATTTGAAAAAAATAAAATAAAATACTCTTTAGTGAATGATATTAGACTTAAATCTGGAAACCCATAATATATCTTAAAATATTTATATAGAAACCATTTATATATTTGTAAAATTGTCCGTCCGGATGAACGCAACTTTTTTCGGCGCTATTGAAGATAGAGACTTGAAACTTTGGATATATACTTGTAGTTAACCTGTAGCTATCACTGGAAGGCTGGCGATACGATAACATGTCGATTCACATTAAATCACAAATCGATAAAAAGTGAATATTTCCCAAAGTTTTAAAGATCCACCAATTTTGGTATGTAGATAGCTGGTGACCTTCCCCAAAACTAGCATCTTTGATATCCTGGCCACGCCCACTAGCGCACCCCAGTTTTTGAGCTAGGGTGACCAAATTGGGGATTTATATTACTGGAAAGCTCCCCAAAATTTTATTTTCGAAAATGAATATATTTTGAATGTGGAGTCAATATAGAGGACAAATCATGATCAAAATGCCATCAAATGTGAAAATCGGTTCACTTTTGACAAAGTTATGGGGGTTTGATATATGGGAGCTATGGAATCTGACACTTTACATGTCAAAAGTTTTGTCGATTTTGAGATGATTTTTGACCAAAAATTTGACTCTCTCAAAATCACTTTCAATGTTGTTTTTATGGTAATTGTGACAAATAAAAACGATTAAAACTATAAATTCGCAATTCTAAATTTTGAAAAAAATTTTTTTTCCAAAATTCACAAGGGGGGAGTACATGCTTTTTTGACCAAAAAATTCANTTATGCTAATTGTGACAAATAAAATCGATTAAAACTATAAATTCGCAATTCTAAATTTTGAAAAAATATTTTTTTCCAAAATTCACAAGGGGGAAGTACATGCTTTTTTGACCAAAAAATTCAAAAAAATTGTATTTTCGAAAATGAATATATTTTGAATGTGAAGTCAATATAGAGGTCAAATCATGATCAAAATGCCATCAAACGTGAAAATCGGTTCAGTTTTGACAATGTTATGGGGGTTTGATATATGGGAGTTATGGAATCTGACAACTTTACATGTCAACATTTTTGTCGATTTTGGCATGATTTTTGACCAAAAATTTGACCCCCCCAAAATCACTTTCAATGTTGTTTTTTATGCTAATTGTGACAAATAAAATCGNGATTTTGGCATGATTTTTGACCAAAAATTTGACCCCCCCAAAATCACTTTCAATGTTGTTTTTTATGCTAATTGTGACAAATAAAATCGATTAAAACTTTAAACTCGCATTTCTAAATTTTGAAAAAATATTTTTTTCCAAAATTCACAAGGGGGGAGTACATGCTTTTTTGACCAAAAAATTCAAAAAAATTTTACTTTCGAAAATAAATATATTTTGAATGTGGAGTCAATTTATTGGACAAATCATGTTCAAAATGCCATCAAACATGAAAATTGGTTCAGATTTGACAATATTATGGGGGTTTGATATATGGGAGTTATGGAATTCTTTATTTAAGAACGTGAACGAGTATAACGCAGTCGGTATCGCCCGACTGCAATGTTTTTGTTGTTTCTGTTTTTATCGAACAAAGTCAGCCATGTATCGAAATTCGGGGCACAGTTTTCAATGTAGGCTCGGGAAGTTCATTTATTTAATGTAGCCCATCCGGTTTAGTTCGTCAAAATTCGAAATTTAGTTTTTATTTGTTTGTTGTTTATTCGTAGTTGGTGGCTTCCCCTTTTTAGGATGGATAACAATATGGAAGAGGATAAGCCTTTCAATCCATTCTACATTGGGCCACATCCCAGCAAGGCATGTGCTCTGCCCGAAACTCCGCCCCGCCAATGCTCGCCGGACTGCTTACCAGCGCAGCCGCAGCCGCAGCCGCAGCCGCAGCCAGAGAGGCAGATGGGCATTATTACCGGCATCGATGCGAATATCTGCGCACCATATCCTTGCTATGATACCAGCAAGTAGCTTTGGTACGGATTAAAGAACAAATCGAATAACAACAATGTTTCCAATTAGTTCGTTCTTGAAATAAATGAAAATTTTTAAGTAATCTGAGAATCTGTTTTCATACGCATTGCAACCACTTGTTAAGCCGCATGTTAAACTTGCAATGAAGTTCAATTTCAGTAATCTTTAGAAAAGTAGATTGAAACTTTCAATTGAACTATGGCCAATCGCCAATTTAAATATAAAATATTTAGTTATTTTAAAATGAAATCAACTCAATTGTTTACTAGGATTGATTTTGAGTGCGCTGGAACAATTTCGATACAGCTGTTGTTCTTTGCGTTTTGACTAAATCTAGCCGATTCGACTGTTTGCTGTTCTGCTGCATCTGCAACTTTAATGCAACGCTATCAACTGTAATGCATCAGCAGCAGCAGCAGCTATGCCGTTTCAATTTCCATTGGGATCGCATCATGGCGCGCCATTGCGTTCCTCGGGCGTATTGCTCTTGCAAATAGAATGAAGTACAAATTTATTATTTATTGATAGACTTATGCAAGTGCGCAACAACGGCAGACTGAACAGGATCTGGAAACGCAAACGAACAAGACGCATCGTCGTTCCTTATAAGTACCTATAGATTTTTGCATATATGTATGTGTGTGTGTGTGTATGTGTGTGTGTGTGTGTGTACGTCTGTGTTTGTATAGCAAAGCACTTGGCAAAATTGCTAACGCTGCTGACTTCTTTGGCAGCACCTGTTTACCGACACCCACCCACACAACTGTTTCTCCACGCGACCTTGCACTCTCCCACCTGCATTGGCAACCGCGTCGAATCGTACGCCCCTCCAGCCCCTATCCCCCCCTCGTCCACTTACAAAATGATTTATGCATTTCACCCGTTTGTTGTCGACGTTTCATACAACAACAACAACGGCAACAACAACAGCAGCAACAATGTTTAATGTGATTTTCTTGTTAAATGGAGACGACGGAGCAGCTGGAAAAGTGTTTCTTAGAAAACGCTTTTCACTCGTTTTGCTGTTTTCTGCCAGTTTTAATTTTCGCAAATTAAGGCGCTTGATGCTCGCTTTTGTTGTTGCTTTTGCTTTTCCATGCAGCCCAAAACGAGAAGCTGGCAAGTTTTCAGTATTCCAATTGAGTTTCCATTCTGAATGCAATGGAAAATAGCTCATCGACTCAAAACGAAATCGTTTCCTCGAGATAAACGTGGCTTGTCGAGTATGTTCATTACTGAAGGATTTATGGTTAACTCATGGAAATCATGGAGATGTTGGGAAACCTGCTCCAAAATTTAGTTTTTAGGATCTACGCAACATTTCGTTTAAAGTTAAAGTTGAGTTTTCCAGCTCTCATCTTGAATAACCGAAAAGTATCTTTTAGGGTTCATATTTAATTATACTATAATTCATAGTTTACGCTTCCTTGTTTTGTCTGAATTTTATGGATAACTTTTGTTGATTTAAGTTAATTTGAGTTTTTAGCTCCTTTGGTTTTCTGTCGATTCGTGTCTTTATTTACATCTTGGAAAATTTGTTATCTTTTCCTACATAACGAAATATCAACAAATCAGAGATGAAGACTTGATTTATTGGCCTGTCGGAAATGTCGCAATTGTTGAAAGTGCCGAGTGAAGCGAATGTAAAACAATGCATAAATATCTATTAAAATAGAATTGAAATAAATTATAGTTTACACAGAATAATAATGTGGTAACTGAGACTGAGCACAAATGGCAGTCAGGTGGAGTGAGTTGGAAAAGAGTGGGCCAGGTGTGCTGGCGACAGGCCGAGATCGAGGTCGGGGTCGGGGTTGGGGTCGGGGTGCTGTGCTCAACCGAAGCTGGGCGGGCACTGGAGTGCAAGGCAAACACTTCGATGGGAAGTCAAAATCAACGACGTGAACAGAGGAAATTAAGTGCATGGCAGCGTACCTGTCGAGGACGACGGCGACGCTGTTGAGGGTCGATTGCTGCTGTATAGAATGCTAAGGACAACAAAAGGACTCGCACACTTCGACGCACTTGAGCATAAGAAAAGAAAGCAAAACGCTAGGAAATGAAGCTGAAATTTATTATAACAATACACAGTAATCGTGTGCGGCTGCAGAAACTATGGTTCGGCCATCGCTGATGAAGTGTAGCGGAAGCCGGAAGGCAAAAACCGGATATGCTGCAGAAGACAACGAAGAAGAAGACGAAGAATAAAAGCCACAAAACAGGGAAACAAATTGACTGGTCATTAACGCATCGGCTGCAACGGAAACAGTGCAGCTGTAAAACGGTGTTGGAAAATAAAGACGCCAACAGGAGCGTTACTTTAGCTGATACACCTGAGCTGCTAATTGATAGCACGTACCGCAGGCGAACTAACAGCTATTCGAGTGGTGCTCGCACTTCTCAGACACACTGCCAGCTAAATGTCAAGTGCACTTTGCCCGGGTGGTGCCCCCTGCACCGCCAGCAACGAAGACTCAAGTGGCAGCAGCAACCACAATGCCGCACGTTGCGCAGCCGACGCGTCTCTGGAAATATGCGCAATATTCAACCGGGAAGGTAAAAGGAAATTGGATTTTTGTTGACATTATTTTACAAATATCCGGGCGTACAAATAGCGATAACAATGGGCTTACAGTTGTTGCTGCTGCTGCTGCTGCTGTTGCTGTTGCTGCTGTTGTTTTTGGGCAGTTCTGGCTAGCTAACCGTAGACAAACACACAACCGACGGCTTCAAGTTTATGCAATGAGTTATTTGCGAGCTGCTTCTCAAGCACATCCGATCCGAAAGTGGAAGCTGAAGCTGAGGCAGCCTTGCCAATTTCAATGGAAATGCCAAGCCGGGTCTCTGTGTATGTGTGTGTGTGCGTATGTGTGGGTGATGGCGGTAAACATGTTTTGATTTTGCATAATAAATTGCTGTGTGCGCTGGCACAAGTCGACAGCCAAGACAGAAACAACTTCGGTGCGGCTGCTTGAGCCACACTGATGTACTTTTCATACCATTTTGATTTGTTGCTGCCGTCATGTTACTGTTCTTGTTGTTGTTGTTGTTGTGTTGGCTGGCATTTTTCCATATTGCATTGCCCTTGTATTGTTTATGCTTCAGATATTGCAGAAAATACCCCTTAGTTTGTCGGAGCACGCATCTTCTATGCACACACATACATGCATACATGCATGCATACATATTTATGATTGTGCATATGTTTCACGTCAACTGTGTAAGCCAATCAAATTTACGTGTTTGATTTATTTACAACAACAACAACAACAAAAAGTAACTATTTTGACTTTGCGACAACGAACAATGCCCTGTGACCCAGACACACCCAGGACACCAAAGGTCACGCGGTCAGCGGCTGCGACAATGGTGAAGATAAAGAGAGCAGTTGACCGACTGGCAGATACCGTGTACTTGACACCAAGATCTTGCTGAGAAAGTATGTTTGAATATATTTATATTTATTTATATTTATTTTCTATATTTATTTTATTTTTTATATTTATTTTCTAATTCAATTATATTTTACCTTTTATCGCACTTGATAAAAAGCTGATGTGTGCGATTTCAATTATAATTGATTGATGATTCAATTATAGCTGATAATTATCAGGTCCGTTTCGGTTTCATCGTTTACTTATTTTATTAATTCGTACTGACAACAATCTAATCCTGCGAAGCAAATTAATTTCATTGTAATTAATACCAATATTATATTTTTAATTAATGCTTCTTCAGCGCAGAACTGCAATTCAATTATATAATAAATATATAATACACTTTTATATCTATGTTTTATTCGTATCCTTATTGAATCCAAGGAGTATGAAAACAGTTAAGCTAATATTAATATATTAGCTAATATTTTTAAACGTTTTTTTTTTTAAGATTTATTCGAAACATTTCAAAATAGAATTTATATCAAAAAAGCAGTTGTGGGAACGCTTTTAAAGCAATTGAGCTGCTGATTATCCCTGCGCTTGAATCGAAACGGGAAATGGCAACGGAAAATCTCGTAAATATTCGCAGATTTAAAATGTTGCGGGATTCGTCAGTGGGCAAACTATTTGGCTTGTGCAGCACGAGGAGTGGGGGACACACACACTCACAGGACACGCGTACACAGGATGCACGTGAGCTGCAGCAATCTGTAGAACACTTTGGGAAAACGCCCTCACCACCACCCCCACAAGTTGTTGTTGTGAAGGGTGGTGGCGCAGTGGGTCANCTGACAAATGCCTTCATTGTACTTCAGTGCGCTGCGTTTTTCGCACGTTTATTTGCGAAAACCCAAAAGTGAACTTGCGTGGCCAATGCAACAGTTCGGGCTAAACTGGTGTCGCATCCGCACCCGGCCCGCCCCCCCCCACAGACCCTTCTGAAAAGAGCGCCCCCAACAAACACTTGCTGGCCATATTTATGAGTTTGCACGTGTTTCCGTCTGCACTGTCGCCAACGTCGCCATTGAAGAGCTCGAGTATCTTTTGGCAAAAAGTAAAAAAATAAAACTAAAAAAAAAATAACAAAAATACTGAAAACTGTCAAGTGGGGTTTCGCTTGCAAGTGAGCGCCTGTTTGTTTACCTGTACGTGATCCTGTGCATGTTTGTGCGCTTGTGTGAATGTCTGAGAACGGCAGAAAAACGTTTGCAATACCCTGCACAATGTACTCGTAAAAAAAGAGTTAAATATTTTGTTTGACTAAATTTCGCAAATAAAAAGAGCTGCTTTGAAGAAAATTGAGAAACACAGCAGAATGTATGAAAATGACATGTTTTAAAAAGAATAACAAAATTTGAATTTAAAATATATTAATTTGAATAATAAAGAAAGAAAATTAAAAGACAAGGAACTAACAGCAACATTTTTGTATGTCTTGTAGTTTTATAAATTGTAAAATAAATAATGTAAATTTCAGCCCTATTTTAACTATAAACTATTTTTAATAATTATATATGTATGCAAGAGCATAAATATATAGACAAACAATTTATTTTAATAACAAAAATTATCCATTTTAGCGAGTTTATTATTATTATATTATTATGTAAAATAAATTTATGATCTTTTTTCCAGTGTAGCATAAACTTGTAAGCCTACGTGGTTAGTTTTTGTTAACTGGATAGTGTAACTCAGTATCCTGGAAATCACACTTGGTGGCTTTAAATCCTAATTTAAGTGCTTGGTGTTCAAATATTTGTGCATTTCATTTCGGGTACTTGTCATCAGCATTAGAAATGTTCCACTTTCCAAATGTTAAAGTGGTTAGTTTTTTTTTCTGTGAATTAACATGTACATTCCCTGAGATACGCTGAGGCATTGTGTGTATCCTGATGGAAGGGCAGGCTAGTTTGGGAGCACACGCCCACAGGTAAAATAATCTTTGCAAAAACCAGGAGACACATGTAAGCAGAATGTTTGACATCAACTTACTGCGGCAAGTGGGCGAGTTAAGCGAGTATTTCTGGCTTCATTTATGTTTAAATGGTTGTGTGTCCGTGTGTTAGTTTTCCTGTTTGCTCGTTTGTGCCTGTATGAAACGCCTAAATCCCGTCTGCGGGGGAAGGGGTGTAAACCATTGAGAGGCTGCCGGCAGCACATTAACGTGCAGCTTAAGGACGGGCAGACAAGAGTCCTGCCATCGTCTGCTGTTCGTGCAACCATCTCGGTGGCACCGGCTTTAGCTGCCCCCCTGCCGCCTGTCCGGCCTGTGCGGCCTGTCCGGTCTGTCAGTCTGTCCGGCGTTCATTGTCAGACATCAGGTGCAAAACATTTTCTATTCTCACAACTTTTACTTGGCATAATTAATTCAAATGCTTTCATAAAGGCAGCCATAGCATTTCCTTTACGATGCCGACGCCAGCCGCCAGCCGCCAGCCGCCAGTTGGCTTTGCCTGCTAATGTACGCAGCTGCGTAACCGTTTATATACTATTTATTTTTACCTCGCAACGCAATCTTGGGTCTGGGGGCACCCGGCTCAAGCTAGCCCCAGTTGCCGGTCAGTCGAAAATTAATAGCTTTAAGTTGAACACTTAATGCATTCGCAAAATAAAACAAAAAACAAAAAAAAGAAAAGAAATACTAAAAAAAACCACCATTTATTTTTTTGCTTTGCTCAACATTGATTACATCTTTTAATGGCCACAACAACAACAACAACAATTAACAGGCAGCTTGAACAGGACGATCGAAGAAGGAAACGGCCAAGCCACAAGCTGGCAACAAGCATTCTGTGGGCCCTAAGGATATGGCCATGGCCAATACTTAATACAATTTTTCATTAGTATACATTGATAGTTGTTCGGCCTATCGACGGGCTAATGTAATTGAAAGGGATATAAAAATTAATTTACGAGCTTTGCACGCGCATCGGTTCGAGCTAAATACGCTTTGGGCACATGTGTGGCGCACGAGGCGTATGCGTAATGCAAGTCAACTCTATGCAAAGTTTGCCTCCAACACGCACAACACATGAAGCATTTAGCATATGCTGTAATAAGGTCTTAAAGGAGGTCTTAGCAGATGTAGGGTTCGTCTTGGCCAAGTTCTTGCGACTAATGCTGCCAAGCAAACAAGTTTCGTTTTCTCTTTGGCAACAAAATATGCCAATTGGAAGGAATGTGGCCAGGCAGTTTTTAATAAAATAACCAGTAAACTTTTGAAATTTTGACAACATATTTTTTTCTCACTCTTAGAAGTTTGTTAGCCAACTTGCCAAAAGTATGTATAAAATTTGCGTACATGTTTGCAGTTGAATTATTTGCATACAATCTTTGACCCTCATTTTAACCCAATTAGTCGAATGTTTTGCCTATACCAATTTATATACAGCTACAGCTTAAAGCTTAGCAATGCGAGTTGAACTGTTTCTATTTATAGAATCGCCTGGTGTCGGGGTCCTGTGCTAAAATAGACAACAACCAAAATCAGACCCTGGCGCCAGCTCGCACTCAGCTGTAGAGCTCTTGGATTCCCAGCTCAAGTGTTTCTGCTAAAATTGAATTAAATTTGTGTATGAATAAAATACAACAACAACGAAAAGGAAGAAAGCAAAAAAAAAAAAGGTTGGTCGCCATTGAGATGAGCAGGTCGTTGGGCAAAATCAAAATAGCACAAAATGAAAATGAAATTGAAGTTGGCCGAGTGCTATAAAATCACCAGCAACAGCAACAACAACAACAACGATGCCATGGCATAGGGTTACAGCAAGAGCAAGAGCGAAAATAGAGCACCAGACATGGATTGCGGGGAATCTGCAGTTCCAGTGCCAGCACCAGTTCCCATCCCATCCCAGTCCCAATAGTCTCAGTTCCAATCGTAGTCTCAACCCCAAATTCGACCCCAATCCCAATTCCAAGCCCAGGCCAGAACCCGTACACGGTCCCGAACCCAATCCCAGCTTCTGTGCACGTGTTGCTGACAATGTTCCGTTGGGCGGCGAGGGGCGGTGTGCTATGGGCGGGGGGCATTGCCGTTGACAGCGCTGTCACTGGCCATGATGGCGATGACCATGATATGATAATGATGGTGGCGATGGTTCGCGATGATGATAATGATGATGTTGTGACTCTGTGACTGTGGCAAAATGTGAAATCCACGCCCAGAGTTCTGAGTGATGCTAAACTGTTGTTATTATTGTTGTTGTTGTTGTTATTGTTGCTGCTGTCTTCCGTTGTTCTTGTTATTGTTGTCGCAACAACGTTGAATTTTATTGCCGCTGGCACACAAATTTTGTTGGCAATGGCTCCTCAAAACGAAAACATGAAACCAAATTAAGACGAACACGAGACGTAAACGTAGACAGAGACGAAGACGAACCCGGAGCCAGAGCCGGAGCCGGAGCCAGAATCGAAGCCAGGACCGGAGATGGAGACAGAGACTGAGACAAAACATACACAGACCCAGTGACATATGGTGGTAGGCCTTAAGACATGGTAATTATAGCCCAACACACTGGATGGAAATTCCATCTTTAGCTGCAGCTTTAACTCCTCCGGCTCCGGCTCCGGCTCGGGCTCCGGCTGTGCATTAAACAGAAACTCCGACTCCGTCCGGCTGATGTCATTTCGTGCGTTGATGGATATAAGTAATTTCTTTATGTCGCATGCCATTTGGGCCATCGCCCCATCATAAATTGAAGCTGGATTTAATTACAGCCTGCGCCGCGCACAGTGGCACCAACTCAACACAATTCGCCAATGCAGCAACAGCTGCCGCAAAGTGTGCTCTTAAAGTTCAACGCCGCATGTTAATGAACGCAAAGTTTGAGCAAAACTTTTTTCAAGAATATGAGCTCTTTTGATTACATCGGAAGCAGAACGTTAATTACATTACTCCTAATACGCCAATCCTAAGAGCTTATATGTGCGAACAGTGCTAAGTGATTAATTGATAAATCAAACCGTAATTTGCACTCTGTATATAAGGTCATAATAATATAATAATAATAATAAGAAAAATAATTATTATACAAATACTAATAATAATAATAAAAAAAATAATAATAATTATAAGGAAATTGTTTGAAAAATATTAAGCTTAATGCTGAAATAATAGATTGGTTCCTAAATTAACAAAGCATAATCAATGAACTATTCATTTTATTTCATTCAATTAATTATGATTTAAAAAATAAAAATATCAGAAATTCGTTAATAACATTATAAAATGTTATTGGATATCGCTTTCTGACAATATTCAATAATTTTCAACACAGTTTTAAGCAAAACAAAGCGAAAAGAAAAGACTTCTTATTTCAGAATCATATAAATATAATTCATGTTTCAAAGGGAATTACTTTTCATCAGTTTTCTTTATTGTTGCTCGCACACTTTAAAACTCGTTGGATATTTTTGCGCTCTTTTAAGATATGTGTTAACCACGGCTTTGGAGGGCGAGCTGTGGTGCCTCGACAATTATTCAAGTCGTGCAGATCTGCTCCCTAGCCGCCAGGTGGCGAGGCAGCGGTAATGTGTGTCATGACCCCACCAGCAGCAGCAGCCAACAGCAACCAGCCGCAAATTGTAATTTCTAATTTTAGAGACGCTCTGGTTGTCGTTGTTGCCGCCGCAAAGCGTTGCACAGCATATATCAAAATCGCATTTGAGCTGCAGGGCTTGCAGATGTTTTTTTTAGCGCATTTTGTATGCTTTGCTCGTTTTGCATCATAAAATTGCATTTCATTTCCTTAATGCCGGCAATTTGGGTCAAAACTACTCGTAATTACATGTCAAACGTGACTTTAATTACCAGCGGCAGCAGCAGCTGCTAATCGATGGCCATTGCCAGTCAGGTGAGCGGCGCTCATAAAGTCGGCCCGAAAACACTTCACGCAAACATCAAGCCTTTTTTTTAACGGCAATTTGCAGTTGTCACGTTTTTGCACCTTGGTCACTTAATTACTTAATTGGCTATTAGCTAATGGCTGGCAGAGGCAACCAAAGTGCTAACAGGGCCTAATTGAAAACATTACTTATCCGAATTAGCCGCATTTGCATATCCATTGAACAGTTTCAGGTTGCATGTGGCATGGCCACAAATCAGCCGCAGCCAAATGAAGATGTTGCCTCAATCAAATCAAATAGCCCAATGCAATCCAATAGCATTTTAGCTCGAAAGTCTTTTGCTCGTGATTGATCCAATATTTCCATAGAAACTAATTAAATAAATAATAGTGAACGGTTCACTGAATATGAACACAAGACACAGGGTAATCCAATTATCTATAGCTATCAGTTGCAATAACAGTTCCAGCTAAACTTACTTAAGCCCAATTTCATTTCATATGAAAACAAAATATTTACTTATTGTTTCTATGAAAGCTATATGACATAGAAGTCCGATTATAGCAGCTGTATAGCTGTAATAACAGCTTAAATAGAATATATAAATTTAAAAATAAATTATATTTAAATTTTATATAAATTTTTGGAGGCCATCAGTATCCTGTATGTAGAGTATATCGAATTGTCTCGCAAAATCCTACATTCTTCACTCTTT
>SCDT01002024.1:0-10544 GCA_004143765.1 Drosophila melanica | reverse complement strand
TCTATCAATCAAACGCTCTCAGCGAATGTTCACTGCAAAAACTTTGGAATGCAGGGACGGGTTTTTTTTTTGCGGACCAATTAAGCCAATCAGTCCAATTAAGCAGAGTTGTAAAAAATTAATAAATTAAATAAAAATGTGATATTGCGCGAAAGAATTCCGCATAAAATATATTCGAATTCAATTCAAGTTTCAACAATTCAGAAAGAACTTAATGCACCAGATATGTAGCTGGTTTTATGTTTATATATATCTGATGGAAAAGGTAAAAAATCAAAATTGCACAATTTGCTGTCATACAATAAATAGGAATAAGTAAAGAGGCTCCATTTTGGTGACACAAAAATGAATATGCTTTGGCCACATTTTTTTCTGAAACTGCATTTTTGTTCACGTTGCTGCAACTGCCTCAATCATATTGTTGCCACAACTCACCCATCGACAGGGGAGGCCAATAAATTGATAAAGTCTGTGCTTATGCTGTGAGGCCTGCAGCCAAAGAGATCGATGAGGAGGACAGCTGCATTGAAAGCTAAAGGACGCCCGGCAGGATGGGCGCGACTCCTGTTGAGTGCTTGTCTATTACCTGCAGCTGTAGGAGAGGCGAGTTTTAAGTGCGCAGCCTTGGTGAATCTTTAAATATTTTTTAATTGATCGCTTTCAATAAGGAGGCAGCCAGCAGCAGGAAGCCAGAACCCAGAAGACAGCCAGCAGGAAGCAGGAAGCAGGAAGCTGCAACCAGAGTTGGACGCATAAATCAATGTGGCAGCCCTTGTTGCCGCCGAGACGATGCGCGTCCCTTGACTGGTCTGGGCAGCGGCAGCGCTAATTAACTTCATAGATGCGCGCACTTTCAACATAATCAAATGCCAATTAGCTGACATCTCCAGCTAACACCTACCCCCCTGCTCCTGCCACTGCCCCGGTTGGGCCTCCCTCTCGCCTCCTGGCGAAACAATAAGCCGAACAACAATGCGGACAGCGGTATGGCCGATACCTAATTAGCTGAGTCAAGCCTCACGAGCAGCAGCGACAGCGGCGTATCCTGGCCACATGTTGGTTGGCCTTCGTCCTGTTCTTATTATTATTATTATTTTTTTTTGGCTTGTGAACTCGCCTCGCCAAAATGAATTTCTTTCTTTGCGCGCTTTTGTCATTTGTGTGTGTGATGTGTGTGTGTGTGTGTTGTCATTTGTGTGTGTGATGTGTGTGTGTGTGTGTGTGTGTGTGTGTGTGTGTTGCCTTTATTTCGCACACATTTCTGGCTCATTGGTTGCGACAATGCCACGAACAAAAGCCAAGGAAAGTGTCAACTTTTGGAATTGATAGTCACAGATATCAACACATGAATGACTTTTGGACACTCCCCAATTCTGACACCCTATATAAATAAAATATATATAAATATATAAAATATATATAAACTTCTTTAAAGAAAAAGCTTTATAAAAAAAAAAACAATCAACAGCATCAATCGTATCAGAAGGTGGAGTCGTAATGTAATTTCCACTCTGTCCACGAGGAAAATAAAAATTGTGTTAGACAGTGTAAAATTCGGCGTTGTTAAAGATAGAGGCTTGAGAGTTTAAGTAAATACTTGTGTCTACCCGTGTCAGACAAAGTGCTGCAATTTTAGGGCTACACCCAAAAAAGGGGACCAATCGGAAAGCAAATAAGAACGTGGCAATCGGGTGTAGCCGACTGCGCAATACTGGCTTACAGAATATTTACAGCTTAAGATAGTTGAAAATTGTCTTAATTATGTTGGGTTTGTGCAATGTCCCACTTGATGTCTGTTCGTCTGTCCAGATAAACTAGCAAAAGGTATATTCGGATAGTAGTAAATTTTTTAATTGACTGATTAAAATGTACAAATTTACTCGGATATTTAGTTACCAATTTTTAAACTTCCCATTACTTTGCCAAAACTTAACCGTTTTTCGTGTTTGACAGCATTTTCTTCGTGGTTTGCCCGCTTTATTCTACATTTCAAATATATTGATTTTGGAAGATACAAAAATGCAAAAATTATGCACTTCGCTTTTACCCATTCTCGAAAAATTGTTTTTCAAATTTAAGTAATGGGAGTTTATGTTATTAGTCGAATGTATTTGTCAAAATTAGTATAAAAAACGAAATTTAAAATAATTCCAAATTAATACAAACTTTGACATGTTAAACGCCCGGATCCATAGCTCTTTCAAATCATTGATTTTTATGATTTGTCAAACACGATACTGTATGTATTTTACTTTGTAAGCTGTTGTCGCACTGCGAACAGAGTATTGCGCAGTCGCTGGCACCCGTCCACAACAATGTCCTGCTTGTCAGTTACTACTTAAGGTGTTTTTACGTAGAAAAACACACTGCTGAGAGCGTTTCCATTTAAAAAACCTTTCGGTAAAACGGTAAAATGTAATTGATATTCGAGATAAGACTGATCCGATTGGCATTCCGGCTTCTGGGAACCCAGCTCAGCTTCGAGCGGTGAGAGTGGTAGCCAGTAGTGGTCAAGTGTCTTTATCCTGGCTAAGAAAATTATTTGCACGTCTTTTGGCTGGGGCATTTCCCGTTACCTTCGTCAGTTTGTGGCACGCTCCTTGCCGGCTCTGCCTTAGTAACTATTATCTCATGGTGCTCTAGGCTTGTTTGCTTTGGCGGGGCGGGGCGGATAAATGGGAATAGAATTATTCTGCATCAGCTGTGCAATGTCGGGAGCAGAGCATCAATCGCCTTGGCTCAACGCCTTCCATTTGCTGACCTAGCCAACTATTTGGGGGTCGACCGAGGATTGCGCATGTTTGGGTTTAGGCTTTACGGTTCAGTACGAGCCTGAGGTTGAAACTTGAGATCGAGTTAAGGTTTGGGTTCGCATCTGGGCCGCATTAATCAAATGCCTAACACAACATTTGGGTCTTAAAAGTCGATGGCATTGGCAGCGGTGCGTAAAATCGGCTTTTGGCAACCGCTTCCCTTTGATCGGAAGGCGACGTCGCGTAATTGAAGAAGCGGGGAGGGGCAGGGAGGGGGATGGGGGATGGGAATGTTTTGGGCCGCAACAGCTTAACGAGTAATGACAGCAATGTACATATATCACACAATTTGGTCTAAACGGCAGCTCATTTTAAATTAATTGCAGGCAGAGTTGCCAGCAACTTGAATGAATAATTCGACTTTATTGATTTCCATGAGACACACACACACACACACACAAACACACAAAACAAACAGGCAAACAGTTTACAACATGATACATTGTTCGTGTCTTGTGTGCGTGTAAGCGTGTATCTGTATGTGTGCATGTGTGTGTGTGTGTGTGTGTGTGTGTATCCCTCTCAGTTTTGGGCTAATCCTCAGTCGCATACCTACTAATACCCATTGGTATTTGAGACTAATGACAGAGATAACAGAGCTTTGACGGCCGAACGGCCACCACACGAATCAACAGCACATAAAACAACAAAGAGAGATGGACAGAGACAGAGAGAGTGAGAGAGAGAGAGAGAGAGAGTGCGATACAGATTGGCAAATGAGGGATTACAATTTGCGCAGTGGCCATAATATTGATTACGGATCTGGGCTTTTGAGCCAACTTGACGCGCCAAAGGCAATTAACTTCGAATTATGAATAAGATGGAGATCACCCATAGCAGTCGCACCCACCGCACCACCGCACCCACGCAACACCTGAACGCCCATGGGCGTATGTAGTAAAAACGTGATGCTGACAGCTTGCCAAATGTGCTCACATTTGTTGTTTCGCACTTTTCACACTTGGCCCTTTGTAGCCATTTTCATCTCAATTTCCATTTCTCCATCTGGATCTTTATACAGGCCCCCACCCCTCCCCCCTGCCATCTGGCATCTTGTCCAGTGCCACACGACGTGTTCACGATGTAAATTATTTAAATGCAGACAGGCACCGCCGGTTCCCGGTTGCCAGTTCCCGGCCCAGGCACGTGTCAGTGCCGGTGATGGTGTTGTTGTTGTTGTTGTTGTTGTTGTTGTTGTTGTTGTTGCTGGTGGTGGCTGTGCCAATAGGCCCGACAAGGTGCCAGTATGGAGAGCAGAAAATGAATGCGAACGTGTTTACGAGCGCGAATGAGTAGCCAACTCAGGTGGCTTCTTTTCTGGCTGTGGGGGGGTGGTGGTGTTGGTGGTGATGGTGGTGTAACGGGTTGGAGGGTGGCCAGCAGCATGAATATGCATAAAGCGTAAGGTGGTTTGCGCATGAATTAGTTACGAGGCACACAGCCGACACACTGGCAAACAGGTTGCCGCCAAGGCAAGGCAACATCAGCAGCGTCCAACGACCTAAAAGCCTTAATATAATTAAGCCAAGACTGGCAAACAAAACCAGGACATTAGCCGTTACTGGCAACAAAGAGCACATCAAGCGAAACGAAAGAAAACAAACGGCAAACGGGGAAACGAAAAACTGGCTGCCATTCAACCCGTAGAAGGCAGCATAAAAATTTGATTTCTTGATTTTTCTCTCTCATTTTGTTTGCCCTTTCTTTGGGGTTTTAGATTTCTGACAATAAGCAACCATGAAGCAAACTGCTTAAAAAGAAGAAGAACAATTGCCCCTATCAATTGTCAACTGAATGACCATTAAAAAGGCTCCTCAAAGGAATTCCAATTAAAATTATAATATTTCCCATGATATTCTGTGGGTCTATATTTAGATTTGGGCTTTAGTTCTTTGCAAGCATTTCTTTCTTCCTACGAATTTCTAAACAAAGTGGGCCCAAACTATTTTTCATCATTAATGTTAAAATCAGGTAAAGTTGCCAATTCGAGTGCCTCTCTGAAGCCCAAAAGCGAAGCTCAAAACAAGTGTAGAAATGTGCCTATAAATCTGCCCACACAAATATATATATTTATATATGTGTGTGTGTGTGTGTGTGTGCGTAATATGCAAAATGTTGTCATAAATATTACAGAAAAGCTGAAAACTGAAAACAGACAGAGAAATAGACAGACGGACAAACAGACAAACGGACAGCCAGGCAGGCGCTTTGTCGACGCGTTGGTCCGGGCTGCTGCTGAATAGAAAATTGCAAACACACACACACACACACACACACACACACATACGCAACTTGTGTGTGTCTACAAATAAAGTTTTGCAAATCAATAAGTTAGCAAGATATATGCAGTATACTTAGTTATGCAAATTACATATTTTGATTACATATTGCACAGTGAGTTCATTTGGCTGCTTCTGCTTTTATTAAAGGATTTTATTAGCTTAGATTGCGTTCGATTGTTTGCTTGGGTAATTGGAGTGCTTCAACTATTCCACAAAATTCAGACTTTGCACACACTCAAAGATTAACAAGCAATTTTAGTTATGTGATTGCAATACAAATTTCCACGAATTGAATTCAATTCACTCAGATTATTTTAAATAATTCAAAATAATGTATTCAAACTGAATTCTGAAGGTGAAATAAAGTTCGCAGCTATGGTGACATTATTATATATGATATATGTATGGCTTTATTTGCATAATAAATTTAAATAACTTTAAATTTGAAATAATGTGAACCATTTATTCATTGACATAAGAAAAGTTTTCTATATAATTCTTCTTCAGAATTGTTGAACTCAATGTTACACTGACTATTGCAGACGAATGGGAACGTGGTACCTTTAGGCATCTCATAAATATTTGGCTCTCAGAAGTGCTAAGCTCAAAGGCAACCAGTTGAATACCGAAGGACTCAAGGACTTGAATAGCTTGTGGCACTTGACTATGCACATTTGTACTCTGTCTGACAAATTGAAAGTGAGTATATGGGCTTTTGTGAGGAAATAAACACAATATTTGCGAAATATGCATATAAACAGAGTATTGCGCAGTCGGATATGCGCGACTGAAATGTTCTCAGTTGCTAGAAATTGATTTCGCTGGCAATGCAAGCAGACAGCCCTGATGTTGGCCCACAATCAGAAGACCCCTTGCTCATGCTCCATTGAAAACTAACGACTGCAAATAAGCAGCATATGCAAATATTGCTCATACGCAGGGTGGTCCGGGTCACGCGGCAGCGTCGGGCTTGATGTGGTTGCTTAAAAGTCGCGATTGTGACAAACACGTGACAAGCGCGCGACACGTGTGCGACAGAGCTGACAAATCAGCGCATCGGCATCACCGATGCTGACATGGAAAAGGAACGGCGGACGGACGGAGTCGATGGCAGCAGCTGGAGTGGGCGTCTCATGGCATTGTTAACCCATTATTGACAGCTCAACGGGGCGCATGTTGCTAAATTTAAATGCGCCCAGCAGCAGGCTCCGCGCACAGCTACATCCGCTGTTGCCACCAAGAGTCCGCTCGAAACCGCGCGACGTGCCGCTGTGGGGCAAGCGCACATTTTCTTTTAATTAAATGCTAAAAACTTTTTGCTTGGGCCGTCAAATTTCACGCAATGGGCGACCGCCGCACGCCAATTTTTCCGGTTCGCCTGCCCGAATAGTCCTCTTTCTAGCTTTGTGTGTGTGTGTGTGTGAGGGTGTCTAGGTGTGTGTGGGCGGTTGCGTGTGAGTAATTAGACAGGCTTTGGAACGTTGGCGTTGGCGTTGGTGTTGGTGTTGATGTTGGCGTTGGTGTCGGTGGCTTCTTAGCTGGCCCAAAAATTATTACCCGTCAAATGTGTCATAAATTTTTGGGCTGCCAACGCACCGCGGCGGCCATTTTGAAACGGGAAGCGTTGGCGAGGGCAGAAACGTTGTCCCGGCAAGTGAAAACCTGTGGGCCGACTCCCTGGAGGCCAACTTAGAAAAACGGCCGGCCGTTCTGCCAATCCGAAAGCCCTCAAATAGCGCTGATCTAAATGCAAATTTTGCTATAAATATGCAGCCGAATCGGCTTGCTACGACCAAGTAATACACTGTGCAGCTATCAATTAAGGGATGATTGGTGATAGCTAAAACTGCATATAAAGCAATCTGATCTCTTGTAAACATAATGATCTCTTATTCAAATGAGTTTATTCAAAAGAAACATCTTTGCATATTTACTTCTATTTCTTTCTTTCTTTGAAATATATATTTAATCTCTATGAATAGGTCTGAAATACCCTAAATACCCATTTTGTGCTCTGTCTGCTGAGTGGCGTCCGCTGTTTGTTAGCACGGTTGGAGCAACTGCCGCAGCATATGTGTCAACGACTTGGTCAACATTAAAAGCTTTGCGCCTCGTTCTGTGTGACCTCCTGTCGCGCCTCGCTGTGTGCCCAAGTGTGTGTGCTTGTGTGTGTGTGTGTGTGTGTGTGTGTGTGTCTGTGCAAGTATAAGTGAGTGGGAAAGTGAGTCGGTATGTGTATGTGTGCAGGCGGTTGAGAGGTTTGCTTAGGGTGGGATGGGCATAAACTTTGTAAACTCGGTATGTTGGCTTAATCCTTGCCTTAAGTAGCTGCCATAATATGTGAAATCCTTATGGAATTTAATAAGCTTATGCTGCTTAGCGTGGCCCTGTCCTGAAGCCCATTCAGAGGCTATATCGGGCGCATTTTTTGTTTAAAAAACTGATTAAAAAACCAAAAAAAAAAAACCATACAAAATTAAATGAGTATTAACTGTGCTGATGCTGCAAACTAAGTCGAAGGACATTTCTTTGCCAAACAACAAAAACAAAAGCCACCAACAAAGTGAAATTTGTTTACAGCCAAAGTGAAATGCAAAAAATTGTTTCCTGTTTTTGTGTACGAAAATTGATTTTTCTACATTAGCATAGAAATAAAAACAGAAGGTAAAACTGAAAAATGGTAATGCCGCAATGATCCTAATGACCTTGGGGCGTATACTTAATTTTTGTAAAGGGATTCGAGCATTTGTCGAAAATATTCTATAGAAAAAAAACTTGAATTTTCCAAAGAGTTTGCTTAGTAACATAAAAACATAAAATGTATAAAATGAAAGAATAAATAATGCAATATTGGTGATTATTGCAGCATTTCGTAAACAATTTGATAAAACTGATTTGTGTGCTGTAAGTTATTTCTGATCTGAACTGTGTTTTCTTATTGTTTGGCTATCGGATAACCTAAATAGTTTATCGCTATTTGATTTACTCCTTTTATTGTGTTCTCTTCGATTTGTTTATTTGAATAGTTGTCTGCGCATCGGTTGCCTTGGCAAATCCCAGAGGCAATCTGAGGAGGAGTTTGGGAAAGAGTCCTTAACCCCGTTTCGTGTGCCGTTTGGAGGGCGGACTCTAAGGACTGACAACAATTACTTATTTAATTTCTGTATGATTCGCTGCCGCGCAGATAGCCCGGCAATCCTTGCCGCAGTGTCCTGCCACTGCCAACGGCATCAGCAGCAGCAGCAGCAGCAATTGCAAAAGTCCCAGCCTTGGTTGCCCCTCGGTCCTAGGTCCTTTGCGAGCGCTTTGCTGTTAAATATGGCCAATGTATGACACAGCGAGAAAAAGAGACGAAAAGAGTGAAAGAGAGAGAGAGAGCGAAGAAGAGTGAAGGGGGAAGAGAACAAGAAAGAGAGGGGGAGAGTGCGACATGGCAATTGTTTGGCCCTTTGCACAAAAAGTTTTCTTATTTTTGCGCCTGCCGCTACACATAGTTGCTTGTTGTTTGCGCTCTTGTTGTTGTCATTGTCATTGTTGCTGTTGTTGTTGTTGTTGTTGTTGTCGCTGCTGCCCCTTGGGTGCTTTATTACAATTTAACTTTTCTTTTATTGCAACATTTTTGCCTTTGCGTTCGCCTGCGGCTAACCAAGTAACCAACACAGCTCCAAGCCCCAAGCTTGGAGCTCCGAGCCAGCAAACAAAGGTTCGGATGCCAGATGCTGGCCACAGCCTCTGAGAGATTTGAACTGGTGGGGTCTGATTATGTGCCATGTGCCATGCGAGTATGTGTGAGTATGTGAATAACAACAGCAACAACAGCTCGACCGAAGCTCATTTTTATGCTGCCTCTAGTTTCATTTTGTGCTTAAGATTTCCGTATACAGACCCGGACACGGACACGGACCCGGGCCAGCACTGACAGCAGCTCCGGATTCGGCAGCTGTCCGACGCGGCGCGACGTGCCTTGGCCGTAGCCCATATGCCTGGTAGGTATGTGCGTTATGGCTTTTCTTTTATTTTATACGTATTTTACTTCATTTCACTGCTGATTGCTGCTCCTGATGCCCCCCCCCACCCCCCCTGACCCGGNGCCTTGCTCTCGTTGTATTTCCACTTCTTGCCTCATGCATATTTGAATGTCCCTTAAAGGCACTTCAGTTGTTTTGCTGCTTCTGCTTATATTCCATTTGTTGTTGTTGTTGCTGTTGCTGTTGTTGCGGCTGCGCTTTGTGCGGGCAACGCCGTCGGCTGTTTAGTGTGCCACACACACTACACCAACGCCAGCCTCTGCACCTGCCCCCCTGCCCCCCGTTCCCCGCATCTACTCTCACTTTCGTTCTTTTTTTCCACATTGCCAGGACCCTCTAGCAGAATCATCATCAGAGTTGACGGCCGCCATTCCGGCAGTCGCCGACCTTAATGGTCAGATACGTATGTGTGTGTGTGTGTGCCTGAAAATGATTTCTTAAACTGCAATTCATGCCCTGCAATCGCGATGATGGCGCGTTTTTATTGCGCTCCCCCCCGAAAATTTAATCGAGTTTATCACATTATTTGGCCGGCCTTCTGCGAGTCCTGCGAGTCCTGGCCTTGTGCAGAGAAGCACTTAAGACGTGCTTATTAGGCTCTATTAGTAATAATTGCACTACTGAGTCAATTTAGGTATCTTTTGCAGATTTTCATCATCATCATCATCATCATTACCATCGTTAGCATTAGCATTATTAGCCTTATCCCGAACATTATCTGCAGCCGCAGGTACAGCTCAAACAGTTGATATTCGGCTTATACTCAATTTAGCCTTTAAATTGCGGCGATTTTCATGCTGCCTTGACTTGGCCATTAAGATGAAACTGACCGAAATAAAGATAAATACTCGGGCATATGGTATGCGAATTACCAAGGGCGAAAATAGGTAAATGTTAACTTCATTTTCGATTGACCAGATTAAGCGGCTCTTTGAAATGAATATATATAATTTGTGTTTACATTTCACCAACTGCAAATTGCAACTGAAGTGTTATTATAAAATAATATGATATAAGGGCGAATGAATGGCCAAAGGCTCTGAGAGTCAGTGCAAGTAATCTAATCATGCCCAAGTTTTGGCTGCTAAGTGAAACCGGGCAATGGGATCTTTAATCAACATTCAGTGTGACCTACTCTTGACCTAATACACACAACTAACCACACACACACACACACACTTGGTTGTGTTCATTGGTCATTGGGTAAATGAAAATTGTGCATATTCATGGCTTCATGTGTGTGTGTAAGTGTAGTTGTGCACGTTATGGATGTGGGCAGAAATTTGACTCGTCTGACCTTTTGCTCTGCGGCCGACTCAATTTAAGGCAAATTTCTGTTTTGGCCACGCTGAGAGGATGCCATTAAAAGGCCACGACGGCAAATGTTTTGGCAAACAAATTGTGGGGGTTGGGGTGGGGGG
>SCDT01002023.1:28439-49203 GCA_004143765.1 Drosophila melanica | reverse complement strand
CATATATATATACATATATATATATATAGTAAAGCACTCTAGATACATATTTACCCAAGATATAGACAGCAAATATTATGAAAATGAAATGAACAAATTTGTTGTCGCCCAGTTGTTGCTGGCAATTCGCAAACTATTTTCGATTTGCGACCACACACACATACTTATATCTGTCTGTCTGTCTGTCTGTCTATCTGTTTGTTTCTGATGTCTGTGTCTTGTCTCTCAGGGTTGCGTCTGTCTGACGCTCTGTTTGCCTATTTTTCTGTTTGCATTTCTATAGAATAACCATAAACAATAATAAAGCATAATGTATAGTGTTGCATTGAGTGTGGCCAGACTACCAGCATGAGTAAACCAATGTGGCTGGGTATTTTTCTTATAATTAGAGTGCACTCGAAAGTCATTGCTCCTAAACCGAAATGAGTTAGCATAAAAGAATGGTGGTTTTGATAATAATTTCTGGCATGTTTATTTAGAGAATAATCCTTTGTTTCAATCTATTACCAAAATGAGCTGTTATTGTTATTAATATATTGCCCAGCAAAGCTGCTCTAAAACACCCATTCGCCTTGAAATCATAGTTAGGGTATGGATTGTTTTTTTTCCAAGCTTTTCCGCAATTTTATTCAACTTTTTTTGTATATGAATGTATATTGAACGGGGCGCGTGATATATGATCAGCGTTTTTATGTGTATGCATATCGCAAAAAAAAAGCGCCCCCCGCCCCCTCATGTAAATTGGATGTTATCTTTATGTGCATATGTATGTATGTATGTATAGTGAGGCTGTTTCAATAGTGCCGTTAAGTCAGTCCAGTTGTTGATTTTCCCCAGGTGGTAATTACGCATTTTACAAATGCAGTTTGTCTGTGTGTCTCTGTGCCCGCCTCATGAAATATGCAGGAACTGAACGCGGCAAGGTAAAAGGGAGCACGGGCAGCTGCCGTGTTGTTGGCGAATGCTGTTCACTCATCTGGCCTTATTCAAAATGCACAAAAGGCAAAAGCTGCGCTGAAAACACAAAACAGAGCCTAGAGAGAGCACAAAACTTGGTAATTTGCGGACTTTGTTGGCGACTCAACTACTTAAGTTATATAAGTTTTGTGCCCATAAAAATGTGTGTATTAGCTAGTTAGTTAGCAGTGTCTAGTTAGCGAGTTGCCTGGCGACTCACTCGGCAATATTCACAATTTCAAATGGGACAAACGCACATTAAATTGAAATGGGTCTGCGGCGCTTCTCAGTTAAGATAAAGCTGGGAAAGAACCCGTTGAAATCATAACTATTTTCGAAAGTTGTCGTACTTTTTTCGTATCTGAAAATCTCCATCGATAAGCAGAAACTATTGCTTGTGATAGTGATACAGTTACTATATAAAATTGATTAACTATGCCTGATAGGCAATCTGTTAATTTTTTTATATTTATATTTTTATATAGAACATATAGCTGAACAGTAATCTTGTAAATTAAGGAGGAAACATTTGTAATTAATCTCAATGATTCACTACGAAATAAAAACGAATTAAATACTCGAATTCATAACTAATATAAATTTACGAAAAGTGATTAGTTCAGATAAGGTGGTTTTAATTCATCTTGTAAGAATTTTTGTTGGGAAAGGTCTGACTATAAATATATATAAAACATTTCTGTTTTAATACAGTTTTAACAATACAAATTACTTAAATTTCCTTTCATTTCTTGCACATTCCAGTGTTATTACCAATATTTTGGGCATTATTCAATTTGAGGGCCAAAAAATCATTAGGCAAGTGAAAGTATTGTTTGGAACCTTGTTGCATAATTTGTGTACAAAGTAGTTAATTGTTTTTTGACGCACGTAATGTACCCGACTCTGGTAAATAAAGTCTATGTAATGCTATATCCAGCTACAAATACAATAAACTAGAAGAGTTAACAGATCTGTTGCTGTCGCCGTATTCATCAGATATGCATATATACCTTTGTGTGGTATATATTGGCTATATATTATATAGTTTGCTTTTGTTGTTGGTTTTTTTATGCTGTAGCGTGGGTGCAGGCAACAGTCCGGCGCCTGTTTGGTCACTGACGACGGCTTTTGTTTTACCGATAAAACGCCGACTGAAAATATGAGTCTTTCTATTGTCTTTATATACTCGGTCGCGAAGTGAAAATAGCATATTGGGTTGGTGCTTTCCGTTCATCTGTCTCTATGAACGCAATTGAAACTCGAAATGGGAAATTTGAAATATAAATATATAACTAATCCATAAATCTATCTCAGATTTATGGCTATATACAAAAAAATGTTATACAGATTACTGATGAAACACTCTAAAAATCTTACAAATATTTTTGGGACACGCCCAATGGGAACGTGATAAATAAATAAAATAAATTTAAAAATTAAATAAAAAAAGTCTATTTTAGAGCTAGAGTCATAAAGTTTGTCAGACAGTTTCATGATGAATTTCGGACACGCCCAGAAACAGAAATTATTATAACTTTAAGACAGTTTTAAGAGCTTAGCATACAATACAGTAAACGGGTATTCCGCAGTCGCTTATGCCCGACTGCAATGTATTTTTAGTTTCTGGTTCGTTTTCGGTTTTTTTGTTATTGTGCTGTGCTTATTTCGCTGCTGCTGCTGCTGCTGCTGCTTACGTCATAGGCGCGGCAGACTGTTTGGTGTATATTCCAGCTGATAAGGAGCCAAATCCAAAAAAGATTTGCGGGAACGCCAGTTGCGCCTGTGGGAAACGGGTAAACATAACCAGTATTATCACATATGGGTTTCTATTAATATATATTGAGTTTATGTTCGGTAACTTTTCTGATTTGTTTACATTGCTGTGGGTTGAATGCTATTTAATGATTCGCTAAAATTAAGCCAGTAATTGCATTTGCTATGTTAAATATCTAAAAATACATTTGATACACTGATACTAATAATTTTAGTTCTGCAAATTATTAAGTTAAAATATGTAAAATGCCCGCTAAACCAGTTATATTGAACATTTTTTTAATTTATTGCTAACGCAACAATCTTAAGAAACCTTTAATAACTAGCTTAATCAATGCTTTATCAATGTTATATTTTGATTTGTTTAAGCTGAGTTCAAGAATAACATTTTCCATAAATTATAAATAAACGTATTAAACTCTATGTTATAAACTCAAGGAAAAATATTTATTTTAAAATAAGCAACGGGCATACTTTATTAATTAATCAAACCCGTAATTTTTTAGCATATCTAGCGAGTTTAATATATAGCAAATATCGGAATTAACTCTTAGATTTTATTCTCAAGAGAAAACTTTTACCATATTTGAAAATACATACATATTTTACAATTTAATCAATAATTAAACTATGATTTATGTTCTATAATAAGATTTGGTTCATATACGTTTTATTTATTATTAATTATTATTGTTTTTCAATAAATATCAAAACCTTGACCTCTAACCGTCACGTGTTAAAAACTATGGCAACGGCCAGTCCAGCAAACATCGGGGCCATCAAAGACCCATCAAATTTTGAGTTAGACTTTTATGGTTATTGAGATATCGTCTGAGTTACGGCTGTTTGGTTTCTAGTCTGAGACTGAGACTGAGGTTAAAAAACTCAAATAGGAAGTGGCTGGCGGACGAGTTTGGCCCACAGTCAAGGCTGTCAGAAGAGTTGATTTGTAGAAAACTAAAAGTGTGTGCATAATGAGCAACTGAAAGATCAGTGAATGATCATGCATAAAACATATAGTTTAATCAGCTGTAGTTTGAAATTCTGCTATTTGATATTTGTATTAAACTAATTAATTCTTTTATGTTTTACAGTGCATACACGTCATATGTCAGCAGCGTATACTCTAAATGGAACTATTGAGCTCCCAAAACTGGTGAAGGTATTTTCGAGCCGAGAACCTCAGCCTAAGCAGCAAATAAAATATGTAAACAATTTGAGAACTAATTATAACTTAACTGAAAGTAATTGCGTACAGCAGCTAAAAGCAAAGTGAGAAAGCGAAGAGAGTAACCAACAACAACAACAACAACATCAAAGTAATAAGTAACACAAAATTTATGGCGTATAATATCATAAATAATCATTCATTACATATAGCGTATAGTATAACCACGAGACTACAGATATTTAGTTGTAAAGTACATAGTTTTAGTTTAACTGGAAAAAACAAAAAAAAACAAAAAAGATAAATATATATATATATAAATCAGCAAGCGTAGATTACCAGGTGCGTCTACAACACCATTCAGAGACGAAACAAGAACTTCGGTAAATGGGCTAAAGAATTCGTTTTTTTTATTAGCTGGGAACACACCAACAACAAGAGGAAGAGCAGCAAACACAGAAACAAAACAAAAATTTGTGAAAGTATGAAATGCTTTATTAATTTATAAAAAACAAAACAAAAAAAAAACCAATGTAAAAACAAAAATAAAAAACTTTATGGCGCACTTAGTGCGCTTGAAAAAAAAAACAACAACAACAAAGTATAAAATAAACAAAAGCAAAAGCAAAAAAAGAAGCGAAATACAGACAGAGACAAACAGTTAATTAAAGTCGCCGCGGTAAAAAATATCCCCCGGGTAAAGTTCTCGCATTCTTGTAATCGTTAAAATATAGGAATGAACAAAAGCGTCCCTTAAAATCTAAACAGGTCAACAACGTAGCGCACATGCGAGTGAAATTTACAAAAACAAAAATGAAGAAGAGAAAAAACCAAACCACAAACGAGTTCTCATAAGCAGTTAAACAATTTCAGTCAGTGTTGATTAACTAGCCAAAACAGTGGTAAGCAACTTTCACAGTAACACAAAAAATGTTGTCAAATGTTTCAAGCATTCTTTTTGCGTATTACATACATGTTAGTGTTGCAAAAGTCGCCGAAATAACGACTTTCCATTAGCCGTAAATCTTCTGTGCCCAGAACACTATTTAGACCCTGCTGCTAATTGAGCTTCAGTTTAGCTCTCGATGTTTTAGGCGTTTTAGACATACGATACAAATGTACTATAAATGTTGTACAATCAGCGACGAAGTGCAACAATAAACACACTTACACACACACACACACACAACAAATATTGTGGATTGTAACAACCGAAAGTTAGTCAACATCCAATAGACCCACACACGCTCATTGACAGTGGCACCTAAAAGTAAGCGCACTCACCGAACATACACATATATACAACATATACACACATTTACATACATATTTAAAAGTCAGGCGTATATATATTTATATATATGTATCACTCGCAGGATCTAGGGCCAAATGCGCCAGAACCACATCAACTACTCAAATTCTAAAATAAATATTAATATGAAGAACATTAAAATATAAATAATGCGAAATCCAAAACAAAAAAAAAAAAACAGCAAAAAATAAAAAGTCTAAATGTTTACATTTAAGTCGCAAACATTAAAGCATTAAAAATCAACTAAATTTTGTGTGTAAAAAATCGTAAAACCGTAGCATTAATAAAAAGGGCGTCAAAAAGTCTATATGAATATTAAATATTATACTTTAACATCAATAAAAACAAAAGAAAATGAGCAAGAGCATAAAAGAAAGAATAAAAGAAGCGCCAACTAAGTTTAAATTATTTAAAAGAATACAAATAAACAAAAAAAAAAAAAAAGAAAAAACAAAAACAAAACACGTCATACATATATATATTCGAGTAAAATTCATTTATATATTTATTGTTTTACATTTCTCAATGTGCGGTTCGGCATACAAAAGTGAAAAAGATCTTAGGGGTTTACTACGAGGAGCAGCGAAGCCTTTTTTATATACGCTAAAGGATTTAACAGATAATGTAATCTATAATTTTAATTGCTGTACTTTTTGTTAATTTATTTTTAAACATCCAGCCTTACAAAATTCTTTGTGAAACACAAACGCGAAATCATAACAAAAATAAAACGTATTTATAAAAAATGTACAACGTATATTTTAAACTAAACCAACTCTATTAATTTTTCTACTTGTTGCGTCAAAAAGTCATAAATAGGCATTAACTAAACAATTAAATTTAAGGAAGCTTCCAAACTGGAAGCGGAGTCCTCATTCAAATCAATGGGCCACTGAATGTCCACACATCACATTGTTTCTACATGTTTAATTATATTTTTATTATAAACAACAACAAAAATGTACAACATTTTTTATTTGACAACACACACACACACACACATACACACCAGCGACAAAAAATAGGCGCATTATTAAAATATTGAAAAACAAAAAAAAACAAAACGCAAATGAACATACAGACATGCATAAAAATAGTCTATAGTAGTCGGAGAAAAAATTTAATACATTAATAAATATATTTAAAAAAAAAAAACAAATGAAAAAAAAATATATATATATATATATAATATATATACACATGTACGTATAAATACAAATGTGCATGTAAATATGCATTGAAAAAGTCAAACATTTGTTTCAAGCAAATTTTATTATTATTTCTTCTTTTGTAATTCATTTTTGTGCAATTTTGTTTATTTCTTTGTTTAGTTAATTTTTTATGTAACTTATTTAGTAATGCTCTACAAACATAAATACCTGAGCTTTAATATTTGACTAACAATTTGTATGTTATGCTTTTCGTATGTATAAAAATAATACACTTTAATATATTATGTTATATACATATATAATTTTGTATAACTTCCAAGAGAATCGTTTTAAGCAAACAATCTGCGGCAAACGCTCTGCGAAATTATTGTATAACAAATCTATAGTTTGTAATTCAGGAAGCAAATCATCTTTGTCAAATATTGTGAAAAAAATTTGAAAATTAAAAAAAACCCTTTTGTTGTTGTTTCATGTGTGTGCGTGCTAAATTCGAGGTACATATATTTATAAATAAAAAATCTGATATGAAATATATATATAAAAAAAAGTAAAAAAAATAAATAAAAAAGCAAAAATTCAAATTATTTAATTTAGTTTATACACTTAAGTTTATATAGCAAGGGCGTATACATATATATACATATATGTATATACATATATGCGTATATATATATATATGTATACGTATATAAATGTCAAAACCAACAACAAGAAAGATGAAATGTCTTAAAAAACAAAAAACAAAAAAAAAAACCAAGCATACAATAAAATGTACGAGCAAGTAAACCAATTATAAATAATATTGAAAAGAAATAAGAAGAGGAAATAAACACAAAGGAAAAGATAAGCAAAAAACAAAACAAAGCAACAAAAAACCAATAAAATGAATTTGAAATCCTTAAAAAATATATATGAAAAATATTTGTGTTCTCATTTGGTAAGGTGTTTTTATTTACCATCGACTTTTTATATAGATTAAAATATGTCGTGCGAAAAAAAAAACAAGGAAAGAGCTGAGATTAAGTTTGAAATTTACATATGGTGTATAAGAAACTATTGTGGCATGCCAATAACTTGTCCCTAATGTGAAAACTTCTTGAAATAATTACGAAACATGATGAAGGCTTTGTGTATGGGAGAAGCGCACGCGAGAAACATCTAGCATAATTTAATTACTTAGCTTGTGAAAGACGCGAAACTTTGTTATAAACACAAGGTGTTGCCAAGGCAGTAAGTATTCCTGCTAGGTAAAATGCACACACACACACACACAAGTTTTATAACAACAAAAGCACATGCATATAGACGTACGTACATATATATATGTATATATACTGTTTTCACAGGTAAGTAAATGGCATAGATATTGCGGCACACAAAAGTGTTATGCCAAAAGTGGCAATCAAAAACACCTGCGCCAGCATATATATTATTATAAAGTATATACTTGTAGTATATACAGTAGATACAGGGCAGCAGATTACCTCACAATTGGTTCGTTAAACTTATTCCCATACGAAAAAACGATGATTTTAAAATATATATTTTTTTAATTACTAGAAAGTCAGGTAATACTCATTTCCGAATGTATTTAATCTTTAACTAATACATTGAAAAAATAAAATATTATTTTTTAAGGCAAATTGCTGTAAGCTTGGATACATTTGATCACTACTCGAACCCGTTTCGAATTCAATTTGTAGCTCATTTGATTAATGTTTGACATGTTTGAAGTGGCGATGCTTCTCATTTTTAAAATTGATTAATTAAATATTTATTATATGACTTAAATGGGTGTAATGGTAATATGAAAAAGAATAAATTCAAATGCAATTTTATTTTCTTGAGAAAATAAAAAATTCTTTTTTTTTTAAGATTGCTTTACATTTGTTTCATATACAAAATAATCTTGTGATAACTAATTCGTACTGGAGCTTTAACTTGGTAACTTTCAAAGTTTCTTGTTGAAGTTATTCAAACCCTATAAGTAAAAAAACTAAATAACTATTACTGCATAATATAAAGTACCCGCACAACAGTCTGAAAATAACCCCAACAAGCCAGCTAACGAAACTTACGAAACCGGACAACCCACAAGAACTCCTCAGCTTACATTCATTCAGCACACGGCGACTGCCCAACTTTTGCATAATTTTTGCACGCTTTTTCCATATACGAATAGGGTTGACACACTTGCCTTTGGGTTTGCTTCATAACAGAAACAAAGTAAATAAAACGAAAAAACAAAGGAAAAAGCAAATAAGTAAACAGGAAAAAATAAAACAAAAAACAGTTTTTACTTTGTTTCCTTGATTTCAGTTGCAGCTAAAAGTTACGAAAAGTTGGCGTGTATACAAGCACAAAATACATATATACATGATGCATATACATACTTATATGGCATGTGAGGTTAGGGCGAGGCCTATGTGTGTCGTCGAGCGAGGTACAGAGCATGTTTAAAGTTATTTATAGCAACACTTTTTGGGCATACACAAATTAATATTACTTCGCCTCGTTTGTTTAGCTGCCAAGTTCTTACTGCAAAGTTGGCCAGGACATGCGACAGCACAACAGCTAAGCGGCTTTACAGTTAAGGCCCAAACGTACTCAGTTCAAGTAACGGTATGCTATAGCATAACTATGTTATTGATGATATGAGCCCGCATTGGACAAGGGCCTTTCAAAATTTTAAACAGATTATCAGGAGTTGCTATGCCATACAAAAATTCATACACTCAGAGAAAAACGCTAACTGAGACGTGGTTCGTATTATTTAGCTCAACAAATTTCAAGATAAAGTTCGAGTAATACCAATGAAAACAAACTTATTACAAAGTATATAGATATTCGGAAATATTTAATGAAACAATTTGCTGTGTTATTTGAATAAAGAGTGGAATTTCTGTTTGTTTCTCTCAGTGTGCCCATATGGATTGGAATACGAGTACTGTCCTGAATCACGGACACACACACAAACAGAATTGTTGAAAGCTTGTGGCAGGTAATTTTTTGGAGACATTTTCGCATTGTCGCTGGACGACAACCTCTGCTAAGTGGGTAGCCTGTTTGTTTTGCTGGCTTGGCCTGTGGCAGAATAAAAGCAGAGAATGGAAAAGAACCAGTAATGTGTCGCTGTCTCAGCAATTAGGCAGCCAGACCCAGCCCCAGCCCAGTTGTTGTGGAAAATTTATATGCACATAGATTTTTGCAGGGGTGTGGCAAAAAACAAAAAAGCGCGCAGCAATAATTCAAGAACAAAATTTAAGCTGTTGAAAGTACAAAATTTGCTATATCAAAAGTATTCTTTATTAATGTTGTTGCCAGTTCGCCCACGGGCATAGGCTATTATTAGGTTGGACTGGCAAAAACATAAACTTTATTTATTGCTCATTATAGTGCGCCAACAATCAGAAATACTATATCAGACGCAGCCATAAAATTCCACGGCATATTGCCACAACTTCAGAGCAACCAAAACATAAGTAATCCATAAGGATTTATAAGAAACAAATATACGCGTACATACCTATATATAGCGGAAACATAAACAACTAGTATAAGAACAACAACAACAAATATGTTTATTGACTAGCTTGGCGGCAAGCGAAATAATCAAACAAAATATTTAAATAATATATGTACATAATTGTATAATTGTATTTGTGGTATTTTTCGCATCATTTATTTCAATAATTTTATATAAGAATATATTCTCTAAATTGTGTGCATTAGGAATGATTTACATGCCACATTTAAAGAGACTTTCGGGTGCGGTAAATTTAAGAAAAATTTAAATTTAAAAGCATTGCTTGACTTAATGCTGAATTTTTATAAATAATTCACATTTTCGCTTGGCCATTGGCACCTGTGTAAACACTCAAGGTGCCACGTTCAGTCTATTAAAAATAGTATTTACAAAAATTACAAAAAAAAAAGGCCAATTTGAAAATACAACATGAATTTATAACCATTCTTATTTGTGTGAGCAATTATCAATTCTAAATATATTGTTTAAATTTATTTATTTGTAGTAGACTGCAATAAAGTTAAGTTGTCAGTAAATTCATAAATTATAGTATTTTGTTTTTCTTTGCCTTTCTCACTGAAAAACACATTTTGTCAGACTTAAAATATGCTATTACTTTAATAGCATATTCCATTTAATTGAATTTTAATTTAATAAATTCAGGTTTTGGCGCAACCCTTACATAATCGCTGATTAAAAACTATAATTGACATGTGCCACATATTAAACAGATAATTATCGAACAATTTCCACTGTCAGTTACATTTCAGCTGAATTTCACTAAGCTATAAATGTCGGTTCGTAACTCAATAACAAAAACAAAGGTAAATATAAAGTAGCGTCTGTTATTCGAAAATGCCCGACCAGAAGATACCCTGATGATGGAGTATTGATCTGCAGTTTGATGAGACTAATATGCGTGGATTGTAAAAATTGGTGAAATAAATTAAAACAAACGATTGCATCTATAAGATACATATTAGAATATACTTCACATTCAATATTTTATGCAACTGACAATGTAAAAATTGCAATTGTTTCGCACAGCTGAGTTTATGACTCTATACTAATCTTATATTAAATATTTATAGCTTAAAGGGTATATAAAATACACCATATTTAAGCGAGTTTATATAAGTTAATTATTAACATGTCATTGTTAGCAGCGCAATTGGTAAACGATTCTGCTCTGATTCTGATTTCTGTACACAGTTCTGTCTGAATGTGTGCAGGTGTGTGTGTGTGTGTGTGTGTATTTTCAGTGCATGTGCCGCTAAAGGCTGTCAATGCTCATTTTCATCTTGCGTGATACAGCGACAACAGCTGCCCAGAGAGTGGGCCAAAAAAACGTGCATGGCCTGCCCCTGTTCCGGGCCCGTTGCGAGTTCAGCTGAGTCAGCCAGAATTGCACGGCGACTGGTTGTTTCGTTGCTTGCCTGGTTGATTGTTGAAGTGATTTCTGATTTCATTTTCCAAATGGCTGCACAAACAAAATGCCGCCACCGTCGCCTTTGTAATGGGCGTGGCGTTGCATTGGTTGACTACCGCTGCAGGCGGGTAAATATCACTTTTTATACCCTTTTCAGGAAGTGGAAAGGCTATATTGAGTTTGTGCAATGTCCATCCGCCTTTCCTTCTTATCGCAATTGGAAATGTCGTACATACAAAAAATTAAATAAATAAATATAAAATTCACTCAAATTTCGACAGTAAACTTCAAACTGCAATTTTTTTATAAAATGTCAAAACTTTCAATTTTCATGAATTATTTTTAAAATTGATTCTGCATTTATTTTTTTATGAAATCGTATTAATTTGTTTGCTTTGAATTGGTTACCATTAGTGTAAAAGCAGAATGAAAGATGATTTCGAGGAGACCACATTTTTTTTCCTTTTTTTTTTCAAAAATCATTCCAACATTGACATATATATAAATAAATACATATATTCATGTTTGGCATTTTTACCAAAATTTATTTAGGAAAATTAAAAAAAAAGAAAACACAATTGAATATCTTGTTTAAAACAACTGTTAGCTTAGCTTAGCTTAGCTTTGCGGTATGTCCTGGCCCAGATAAAAAGTTAATTATAATCACTGCGTTTTATATGTATAAATACAAAGGGTATTAGTGCATTGTCGGTTTCACCCGATTTAATGCTTTCCCCTTTTTTTTATGGAGTTCCGCTCGATTGTGTTGCACTGTTTTATTATTTTAAATTTTTGATGTCGGCAAGCGAAAAATGTAAGCCAGAACCAGTTGTTAATTAGATAAAACAAACGAGCAGGCACAAACGAATAACAGGTCAAGAATATTAAGAAACTTCACGTTGAATTTATTGGGTTCAAACATTCCTATAACTTTAATAAATAAAGTTTGTCAAGAAATTAAATTTAAAAATTACAATTAAAAAAGAAATTACAACCAAAAAGTATATATACATTTTAGAAACTAAGATAATTCTGTTTAGCTCCTTATAAAATTATATTTATAAGGGTAGAAAATATGATACAAAAAATAGTTTTACATAAAATCAAGAACAATGGCTATGGCATTTAAAAAATTTCAAATAAAATATATAAATACAAAGCTACATAATACTGAATAGAAAATATATCTAAGCCAAGACATTTCAAATTTAATATTGTCATAAAATTTTTGTTGCCATCTATATGTATGTATTTATATAAAAACCTGCAGTATATAACAAGCAAAGAATTGAGGATAAATAAAATTGAATGAAAACACAAAACTTTCTAAAAATAACGACAATAATGTGTCAATTTATTGTGATATAAAAAGTATATTAACATATTTCGTGTGTTTACTCATAAATTATAAAAGAAAAATTTCAATCAATGCAATAAAAGTTCACATTTAAAATTTGCAGAGAAAGCAATAATAAAACAAGTAAGAACGTTGCAGTCGGGCGTTACCGACTGCGTTATACTCGTTCACGTTCTTAATTTCTATAGTTACCTTACAAATTTTCTAAGTTTGTGCGATGCGGGTCAAATAAGCTTTAAAACCGTCGGAGATTTCCGTTTTTGCGATTTGCAGGTAAAAGTTTTACAAATTTGAAAACAAAAAATGTTTCCGAAAATAAGAAAATTAGTTTTCCAAAAATATCAAACAATTAGATTTTTAAAAAATGCGTCGATTTTAAATAGAGAATCGATATAAATGAAAAGAAATGCCATTAAACACGAAAATCGGTAAAGTTTTGACAAATTTATGAGCGTATTTGGTCATAGGTCTCAACCAATGGGGCCGAGAGCTTTATATATTCAAATTTTAAAATGTTGTTTTTTTTTTTTGACTATTTTCGGCCAGAAAACTCAATTAAAAATGCAAATTCGCAGTTTTTACAACAATTTTTTCAATAATTATTAAGGGGGTACATGCGTTTTCCAAAAATGATGGGTGTTTGAAATATATAGGTCTCCGAGAGCTTTACATGTCCGCGATTTAGTTAACGTGGCCGGGATATCAAGGTCGCGATCTTTGGGGGAGCTCTCCAGTTATCAACCTACTAAATTTGATAACTCTATCTTTACAATTGTTGGAAATATTCACCTTTTATCGATTTGCGATTTCAGCTATATCGACATGCTATCAAAATCCTTTGTATTTGTCTGAGCCAACGATAAGTATATATCCTAAGTTTGAGTTCTTTATCTTCAATAGCGCCGAAAAAAGTTGCGTTCATCTTGACGGGACAGATGGACAGCAGAACGGACATATCACAATATTCTACAAAACACTAGTTTCTCTTCGTGAACGTCATGGTGATGGCTTGAATCGCCCACTTCAACTTCAGTTGCTCCGCTCGTTTCTTGTTTCTTTGTGACAAACAATACAATCAACAAAACCATTATATCCCTTTTTACTCATCTTCAAAGGATTCACGGTATAAATAGAGGGGTGGGTTTTGATCAACAACAGGTACCCACAACTGACGATAAAGTAAGCCAGTGTGATTTGTCATAGCACGAAACATTTTCCATTATTGTATAACTTTGTAAAATTGTGTCAAATTTAATGAATTATATAAAATTATCAGCAATTAAGTCTATATCATTTGGCCATAATAAAAACAAAGAAAACAGTTGAGACAGTTTCACGAGTAAATTCCATTAAACCAAATTGAGCCGTACCGAAATGTGTCTAGAAATTGCGACAGTACAGTGTTAACAGTAAACAGCAGCAGCAAAATAGTATCATAAAATAGCAAACAGCGATCATGTGGAGAATTGGGATTTTGCTTGCTTTACCTTTGGCTTTGATTTCCGCCCAACTAGGCCAGAAGTGTGGGAATGTCAAAGAAGGCTTGGATTGGAGCGATACGAAAGTAAGTGGGAGTTCCAATTGATATCTATATCACATATATAGTCCTAACTCCCTTTTAGCTGCACGGCGCGTGGTTGGAGTCTTACCGTAATCCCGAGGGCAATTTCTTCTGCATGGAGTTCGATGCGACCCTATCGCCGGATAAAAAGTCCCTGAATATCACAACTTTTCGCTCGGATGGCAAGACAAAAAAGCAGCACATCCGTGAGTCGGCCACTGTGAACCTGGTGCCAGGTCAACTGACTGGCTACAAAGTGGCCTTCACAGAGGGCTCGCCTGTGCACATCCACCTATTGAAGCTCTATAAAAACAAGGCCATCGTTGGCTGTGGCTACACTTCCAGTTACTCTACCTACGGTTTTATACTGAGCCGCAAGGGCTTATCGGACGGGGACAGATATAGTGGTGTTAATAACGCACTATCCTATGCCCTCCCATTGTACGATGATTTCCGTGCCACTTTCCCCTTAAATGTCGAGCAACGCACGTAAGTTTATCGGATTTCCTAATTCCTACTTATAACAAAAAGAGCAAATAGGGCTAGATTTATATGTTGTGGTCTGCCTTTACAAATAACAAAAATTCAAACGATTTCATTAGCATATACATATATGTATGTATATATAAATAGTAAGATCGTCGCAGTCGGGCGTTACCGAATTCTTTATACTCGTTCACGTTCTTAAATATTGGTATTTTAAAAAATTTCGATATTTTGCAATTTGTGTGTTGCTGGGGGNGCAGTCGGGCGTTACCGAATTCTTTATACTCGTTCACGTTCTTAAATATTGGTATTTTAAAAAATTTCGATATTTTGCAATTTGTGTGTTGCTGGGGGTGGGGAAGAGTGGGGGTGGTCGTCGGCAAAATGTTGTTCCTCTCTTAAAAGGAGATGATCAGTTATCTACCCACCAAATGTGGTAACTCTAGCTTAAAAACTGAGGGAGATATAGACATTTCCGGCGGAGCGGGGGCGTTTGGCCGGGATGCCAAGTGTGCAATCTTTGNCACCAAATGTGGTAACTCTAGCTTAAAAACTGAGGGAGATATAGACATTTCCGGCGGAGCGGGGGCGTTTGGCCGGGATGCCAAGTGTGCAATCTTTGATAGATTTTCGCGGTTTGTGTGGGCGGAAGGAGGAGTGGGGGGAGTTCTGTAACTTCTGGGAGAGCTTGCTACTAATATATATCCCGAATTAAGTGACTGTAGCTTAAAAATTTTGGAAGATATAGGCATTTCCGGTTTTTTATGGAGGGGGCGTTGGGCGTTCTAGTGGGCGTGGGCGGGATATCAAGGGAAATGTGTGAAATGTGTGGGGCAGGACACCAGCTATCTATATACCAAATTTGGTGGCTCTATCGCGTAAATTGTGGGAGATATACACGTGTTATCGATTGGAGGTGTCAAATATAACAGGTTTTGCGNCAGCTATCTATATACCAAATTTGGTGGCTCTATCGCGTAAATTGTGGGAGATATACACGTGTTATCGATTGGAGGTGTCAAATATAACAGGTTTTGCGATTACGGGGGCGGGAGGGGGCGTGTCCAAACATTTTTTCCTGTTATGCTTGGAGGAGCATTCTGGTAATATATATCCCAAATTTGGTGACTCTAGCTTAAAAATTGTTGGAAATATACCCATTTCCTATGTTTCAGGGCGGGGGCGCTTGGGGGCGTTCTAGTGGGTGTATTGCACAACTCTGCTCTCATACTTTACTGCTAAACGAACTGAAGTCTTTCCCTCTCACTTGTAGATGCAGAGANCCCAAATTTGGTGACTCTAGCTTAAAAATTGTTGGAAATATACCCATTTCCTATGTTTCAGGGCGGGGCGCTTGGGGGCGTTCTAGTGGGTGTATTGCACAACTCTGCTCTCATACTTTACTGCTAAACGAACTGAAGTCTTTCCCTCTCACTTGTAGATGCAGAGACGAGGAGTTAAGGGCTTCCGCCGCGTCGCGGACACTGTTTTCTGGCGTTCTTGCTACGGCTGTGTTGATGATCAACGTGTACTAAAAGAATTGAAAGAATCCGTATCGTTAACTTATTGCTTTTTTTAATTTATTATTTAGAACCCATTGAAAATGGGTAAATAAGGTACGATGTAGTGAGCCAATGTGATTTGTCATAGCACGAAACATTTTCTATTATTGTATAACTTTGTAAAATTGTGTCAAAATTAAAGAATTATATAAAATTATCAAAAATTAAGTCTATATAATTTGGCCATACTAAAAACAATGAAAACAGTTGCGTCAGTTTCATGAGTCAATTCCATCAAACCAAATTGAACTGAACCGAACAGTGTCTAGAAATTGCGACAGTACAGTGTTAACAATAAAATCGGCAACCTGCTTCCCAAAAAAATTATCATAAAAATAGCAAACAGCGATCATGTGGATAATTGGAATTTTGCTCGCTTTAGCTTTGGCTTTGATTTCCGCCCAAGAGCAAGAACTACTGAGATGTCACCAAGTCAAAAATGGCTTGGATTGGAGCGATACGCATGTAAGTGGGAGTTCCAATTGATATCTATATCACATATATAGTCCTAACTCCCTTTTAGCTGCACGGCGCGTGGGAGCAGTCTTACCGTAATCCCCTGGGCGATTTCTTCTGCATGGAGTTCGATGCGACCCTATCGCCGGATAAAAAGTCCCTGTATATCACAACTTTTCGCTCGGATGGCGAGAGAACAAAGCAGAACATCCGTGAGTCGGCCACTGTGACGCTGGTGCCGGGTCAACTGACTGGCTACGAAGTGACCTTCACAAAGGGCAAGCCTGTGCACATCCAGCTATTGAAGTTCTTTGACAACAAGATGATCATTGGCTGTGGCTATACCAGTGCCACGGACGAAACCACCAGCTACGGTTTTATGCTGATCCGCAAGCGCAAACGGGGGCTGCAGAGACTTATTGATGCTGCCCGAGCACTCAAGTATGCCCTCTCAATGTACAGTGATTTCGAAGCCACTGAAGCCTTAAATGTCGAGCAACGCACGTAAGTTTATCGGATTTCCTAATTCCTATAGCGAATATGGCTAGAGTTAAATGTTGTGGTCTGCCTTTACAAATAAAGAAATTCAAACGATTTCATTAGTATATATTAGTATATATATATATATACAGTTTGTCAGGAAACACTTTACACACTGCAAAATAATATATTTTTGGACTTTGGATGCAAATATGTAACAAAAACAGACATTACTAATTTTATAGGTCACTTTAAATTGTGCAAATCTGCAACACTTATCAGGTATATCGGTTTTCGGGATTATGGGCAACAAATTTTTTTTTTTTTTATATTTAGGGGATTATTCCTGCAATATATATATGCAAAATTTGGTGATTCTAGCTCAATAACTGTGTAATTATGTATAGACATATCCAATTTTTAAGGGCGGGGGCGCTGGGGGGCGTTCTAGTGAGTGTGGCCGGGATATCAAGGTCGCAATCTTTTGGGGAGGGCACCAGCTATCTACAAATGCAATTTGTTTACTCTAGCTTTAAAATGTAGGATTTTATCGATTTGCGACTTTAGGTATTATTGGTTTGCCACGCTCCCAGTGGGCGCGGCACAAAATACTTTGTCTGACGCTGGTACGCACGAGTATATATCCAAAATTTGAAGGTGCTAGCTAGTGCAGACGAACGGACGGACATTGCGCAAAACCCCAAAACCCCCTTTTCACTTCTTGAACGATTATAAAAAACATTCCAATAAAAGTTATTGCACAGAACTGCTCTCATGCTTTACTGCTAAACGAACTGAAGTCTTTCCCTCTAACTTGTAGATGCAAAGAATGGGACTTAAAGCTATTTGACGCCGCGTCGCGGACACTGTTTTCTGGCGTTCTTGCTACGGCTGTGTTGATGATCAACGTGTACTAAAAGGAATGGAAGAATCCGTATTGGAAAACTCGTTAACTCGTTGTTTGTCAGACTTTCAAAAATTTTAGAGAATAGATCCGATTTTTATTTAGTTTCGAGTTTTTTTTTAAAGTGAGATTGCTCTCGTCGAGAGCGCCCGACTCTCGTCGATTGATAACTATTTAGTAGCTAAAAAGTAAAGAAAAACAAATGTAATTATTGTTTCGATCTTTAAAAGAAGTGAAGAGAAGAAGTTATCTACCTTCCAATTTCGTAACTCTCGCTTAAAATTGTGGGAGATATACGTATATCCGGGGCGTTCTAGTGGGCGTGGCTGGAATGTACAGCGTGAACTGGCTACATACCAAATTTGGTGGCCCTATCTTCAAAATGGTGGAAATAAACATGTGTTATCGATTGGAGCTGTCAAATATATCGGCTTTTGGGATAACGGGGGTGGGAGAGTGAGTGGCCAATAAATTTTTTTTCGGTGATTTTTGGGGGAACCTTACAGTGAAATATATATCAAATTTGTTGACTCTAACTTAAGAACTTTTGGAGATATTGGCATTTCCGATTTGCGCTTTAAGGTATATCGACATGTTATCGAATTATCAGCGTTATGTGAAGATGTATTAAAATATTCTTTGTATAAATATGGGTAAATATAACTCAAAGCATTTAAAATTGATTAATGCAGCGTTTAAGCTACTCGACAAATTAAAACAATATCTAATTGCAAAAACATGGCATCTGAAAAATTGGCTGTTCATTAGTTATAATATATAAAATATAAAGTGTTCGGTCATCTGTTAATTAATAAAACAAAACTTGCAAAAGTTTAAAAATAATTTTTAATTAATAGCTATTAATTGATTACAATTTTTCAGGTTTTTGTTATATTTGCTTGTAAAGTTTATAGTTTGGATAAATAGATAAAAGTTAGATAAATTAATATAACTAAGCTAAAAGTTCGTTTGTTAGAAACACTGATATTCAATTCGAATAACTCAATGAACACTTGACATCTTTAGTTAATGTCATTTCTTGTCATTTCTGCCAGTTCTTGAATTATTTTTGACAGTTCGTTAAAGCCGTATTTAACTATACTTATGATCGTGCGGTCCCAAACACATAAACAATTGTAGTTTGGGCACACAAATTGACGCCTGCCTAAATAAGAAAAAATTGTGACAATTACGTCAATTTCGCGCNTCTCTATGTACATATATATTCGTCTATCCGCATTTGCTGGTATCTGAACTGATATCTTTGTATCTGTGCGATTGTATCTGCAGCGCATCTTTTGGCCAAGCTCTCGATTCATGTTCACACGTGTGTTTATTTTGCGTCAGTCAGAAAATTCAATCAAAAATGCAAACTCGCAATTTTTAACAAGCATCTCCGAGAGCTTTACATGGACGCGATTTAGTTAACGTGGCCGGGATATCAAGGTCGCGATCTTTGATCTACAAAACACTAGTTTCTCTTCGTGAACGTCATGGTGATGGCTTGAATCGCCCACTTCAACTTCAGTTACTCCGCTCGTTTCTCGTTTCTTTGTGACAAACAATACAATAAACAAAACCATTATATCCTTTTTTACTCATCTGTCATCTGTGTCAAAATTAAAGAATTATATAAAATTATCAACAATTAACAGTTTCACAAGTCAATTCCATTAAACCAAATTGAACCGGGCCGAGCCGAGTCTAGAAATTGCGACAGTACAGTGCTTCTGCTTCCCAAAAAAAGTATCGTAAAATAGCAAACAGCGATCATGTGGAGAATTGGAATTTTGCTCGCTTTAGCTTTGGCTTTGATTTCCGCCCAAGAGCATGATCTGAGATGTCACCAAGTCAAAAATGGCTTGGATTGGAGCGATACGCATGTAAGTGGAAGTTCCAATTGATATCTATATCACATATATAGTCCTAACTCCCTTTTAGCTGCACGGCGCGTGGGAGCAGTCTTACCGTAATCCCAAGGGCAATTTCTTCTGCATGGAGTTCGGTGCGACCCTGTCGCCGGATAAAAAGTCCCTGTATATCACAACTTTTCGCTCGGATGGCAGGACAAAAAAGCAGAACATCCGTGAGTCGGCCACTGTGACGCTGGAGCCAGGTCAACAGACTGGCTACGAAGTGAACTTCACAAAGGGCAAGCCTGTGCACATCCAGCTATTGAAGTTCTATAAAAACAAGGTGATCATTGGCTGTGGCTACAGTTCCAGACACGAAAGCTACGGTTTTATACTGAGCCGCAGGCGCACACCGGACAAGCAGAGACTTCGTGATGTTTCCAATGCACTATCCTATGCCCTCCGATTGTACGATGATTTCCGTGCCACTTACCCCTTAAATGTCGAGCAACGCACGTAAGTTTATCGGATTTCCTAATTCCTATTTATAACAAAAAGAGCAAATAGGGCTAGATTTATATGTTGTTGTCTGCCTTTACAAATAACAAAAATTCAAACGATTTCATTAGCATATACATATATGTATGTATATATAAATAGTAAGATCGTTGCAGTCGGGCGTTACCGAATTCTTTATACTCGTTCACGTTCTTAAATATTGGTATTTTAAAAAATTTCGATATTTTGCAATTTGTGTGTTGCTGGGGG
>SCDT01002023.1:11810-27762 GCA_004143765.1 Drosophila melanica | reverse complement strand
GCTTGGGGGCGTTCTAGTGGGTGTATTGCACAACTCTGCTCTCATACTTTACTGCTAAACGAACTGAAGTCTTTCCCTCTCACTTGTAGATGCAGAGAAGATATGTTAAGGGTTGCCGCCGCGTCGCGGACACTGTTTTCTGGCGTTCTTGCTACGGCTGTGTTGATGATCAACGTGTACTAAAAGGATTGAAAGAATCCGTATCGTTAACTTATTGCTTGTCAGACTTTATTATTGTTTCGATCTTTAAAAGAAGTGATCAGTAATTGCAAAAACATTGCATCTGAAATGTTATTTATTCATTAGTTATAAAATATAAAATATAAAGTGTTCGGACATCTGTTAATAAATAAAACACAACTAGCAAAAGTTTAAAAATAACTTTTAAATAATAGCCATTAATTGATTACAATTTTCCAGGTTTTTGTTATATTTAACGCAATACCAATACTTATACTTGCATGTAAATTTTTAATTTTTTATTTTTGGGCTAATTTGTTTATATGTTTTCTCTTAAAATCATGGATTGGGCGGTGATAATACACGTCTTTCCATGTCCACTGATTAAAAAAAAAAAAATCAGACTTGTCTGTCTTTTGGTTTGTGTTTCTGTTTGCTCAATTTATTTGTGTGCCACATGTGCGTGTGTGGCAAAGTGATGTTAATTGATGGGGAGGACAAAGCTGACACAAGTCGCAGCATGACAAAAACAACAACAAAACCAAACAACAATTACTTGTTGCCAGCCGTCAGTCAGTCAGTCTAGTTAGTCAGCCATACAGTCAGTTGGTCATATCACAAAGTTTGGCAATGCGCCTGCGCCAGGCCCATAGTGTCGCACATATGCACGCAAATGTTTGAATAGTACAGTAGAACTTTCGTTGACGGAATGTCTCAAATTCATATATAAATAGATAAAAGTTAGATAAATTAATATAACTAAGCTAAAAGTTCGTTTGTTAGAAACACTGATATTCAATTCGAATAACTCAATGAACATTTGACATCTTTAGTTAATGTCATTTTGGAACAGCTGCCAGTTCTTGAATTATTTTTGACAGTTCGTTAAAACCGTATTTAACTATACTTATGTTCGTGCGGTCCCAAACACATAAACAATTGTAGTCGTGCGGTCCCAAACACATAAACAATTGTAGTTTGGGCACACAAATTGACGCCTGCCTAAATAAGAAAAAATTGTGACAATTACGTCAATTTCGCGCTGATTTTCTTCAGTCAATCTGTCTCTATGTACATATATATTCGTCTATCCGCATTTGCTGGTATCTGAACTGATATCTTTGTATCTGTGCGATTGTATCTGCAGCGCATCTTTTGGCCAAGCTCTCGATTCATGTTCACACGTGTGTTTATTTTGCGTCAGTCAGAAAATTCAATCAAAAATGCAAACTCGCAATTTTTAACAAGCATCTCCGAGAGCTTGACATNCTGAACTGATATCTTTGTATCTGTGCGATTGTATCTGCAGCGCATCTTTTGGCCAAGCTCTCGATTCATGTTCACACGTGTGTTTATTTTGCGTCAGTTCATTGCGGAGGCGGACCTCGTCTGCTGGGCTCATACATATTTACACACACACACACACACACACGCACACCCACACACATATACACCTATATATAGTAAATAAAAATTTGTATCTGAGTGTATGTAGAGATATTGTGTTATGGCATTTGTGGCATTGGTTTGCTCAAAAAATTTAATGGCACACATACGTATGTATATTAATGTGCATATTTCAATTTTATTGAGTGCCATTAAATTATTATACAATTCATTTTGCGGTTGATGGCAAAATTATATGCGAATTAGTATGAATATATTTTTTATGTCAAATTACTGTTTTTTTTTTATTCGATTAAAATTTCCGTTCTCCTATATAATATGCTTTTTATCCACACTTCTGTAACATTTCTTTATAATTAAATGTGCTATTTTTCTGATATGTTTGTGGCATTTAATTTGCAATTCGTTGCAAGCTTGAATAAATACCCATTAATTAATATCAATAAATAAAAAACCCTTATCATTTATTTATTTTTAATTATTTTCGATGTTTGCCGAAAAAGAGAATTTTTGATTAAATGACCTTTAAATATTGATGGAAAATATTATGAAATACTAATTTATGAAGAAAAAAAAACACATACAACACAAATGCGCTTTTATGGCAGGGATGAAATGAATTAGTTGGCTCGGTTGTCGGTTTAAGTAGAGTAAACTGAAACCGCTGAATCATGCCAAAAAATGTTAATCAAAGTTAAATGCGTCGTAGCGAAAATATTCGAAAATAGTATACAGCTTAGTCCGGTACACTGCGGAGCGGTTCGATTCGGTCCTGGCCAGTGTCAGGTAGACAACTAATTAGGGCTTGTGGCCAAAAGCAAGAAACAAGAAACACACAAACAACAAGCATGGCAAAAAGAAAGCAGATAAACGTAATGGCAATGGCAAATTACAATTGTTTGCACTTTGGGAAGCCAAAAGTCGTTGCGGAGAAGAAGATTACAGCTTGCTAGGTAATCGTTGGGGTTGATGTTCGGTCGTGTGATGGTTTGGGTTCGGCTAGTATTTGGTGTGCCAGCGACAAAGGCGATAAAAACCCAAATTCAATTAATTTGTGATTATTTAGCAAAATCAAACAGAAATGCAATTTAAATAAGAGACAGGGTGGAATATTTTCGAATAAAGAACTTTATGTAAATATGCGTCAGGTGAATGAGCTGCTGGAAATAAAATCAAGAACAATTCAACCAAATTGGACTATCTATAAAAGTGTTCATTTTGGTAAGTACTACCAGGGTTTTTCGAATATGAATGTATATCTGATAATAAAAGTGCAATAAACTCATAGAATAGAAAAGAAAACTCATTTGCCTTAAACATTCAAAAAAGGTATAGTTTAGCTTTATACGACATGCAACAGTTTAAAGTAGAGTTTAGAGTATAGTTTTTTTATTATCCATATCATTTTGAAAGTTTTTTTATGTTATACTCTAATAATTTTTTGTAAATCTGAAAAATGCTATATATCAATTGGTGAATACAAAGAAACATTTTTTTTTTAATTTTACAGATCGAGAGAGCAGCTTCGAATGGGTATTCATTTATACCACGTGTTTATTTAAGTGCTTTGTAGGAAGTTTAAATTTTTATTGTATATATATATTATATTTATTATATCAAGTCAAACTCACAGTAATGGCCAGAGAAATTCCGATGTGTTTTAATTGGAAACGATGTTAACAAGCGAATATGTTCAGATATCGCATTGCCTACAAGTAGCTTCTATTTGTCGGTGATATATATGTCTCCACGAGCATTGCTCAAAAGTATTTCTCAAATTGAGATAAGCGCAGTGGCATATAACACTCATACGCCGTGTTGACGCTGCGCTCCCCGTCGGGCTTGCTGAGTAGCGCCGATGTCGCCGTAATTGGCTCGAGTAGATCTCGAATACTCAGGCGCTTAAAACGGTAACCGTGTTTGCCCCTAATTTGATTTGCTGTACTCGGTGCTGTGCCGTGGATTCGACGATGCTTGCCATCTTAATTGGGGCGTGAATTTGTGGTTTTTTGTTTTTTTTTTTTGTTTTTTGTTGCTTGTAGATGATCTCATTGTTAAATTGTCAAAAATATGTTGGAAATGTAGATTAATTAGCCGCGACAATCTGAAGATTTCTGTGGATTGTGGGACATTGATTGGACAGAGTCGCGTGGCTATTATACAACTATATGCTGATTAACATTTATTTACAGATAGAAATATTAATTTGAAAGAATTAACAAAATGTTTATGATTTTGTGTTTTGTTATGTATTCCGTATGTGATATGCATACAGTATGTGTAGAGTTCAACTTTATGATTGTGAATAGAATACATTTCAATATATATTTCATTTCGAAGTTTCAACGTGCAACTGAAGACTTCTTTAAAATTGTTTGCAACCATTTCTCTAAGCTTCACTTTTGGTTCAAGCTAAAATCTATTTGCTATTTGATGAAGCTTGAAGCAAATTGGACATAAAACTGGTTTTTCAATGATTCAGAAGTTGTTTTTTCTTTTTTTTTTTTTTTAGATGTGATGATGCAATTGGACGTGTGGGCTGGTATTAAAGAGGTAATTGAATTTCGAATCTTAATGAGGCTTAAAAGCCTCACACGTATGTTTAAAGTCTAATAAAAAAGTGGTTAATGTGGGTCGTTAAATTTATCTGTAAATAAAAAAAAAAGATGTAGTAGAAAGAAAGACTATTTGGTAATTAATTTAATTTTTCAATTAAACTGTTTAATTACATATTACAAATACTTTAGCTGTATGTTAAATTTAACTTATAAGAATCCATAATTTAACTAACGAAATTGGTAAGACATGTAAACCTTAATTTAATGACTTAAATTAGAGCATGAAATATTAAGTACATTTAAAAGCTTAACATAAAACATTTAATTCTAATGGGGTTTTGAGCTTTGAGAGACACAGACTAACGCTGCCGTTATATGTAGTCGACATTCTGAGTTACTCATGAATATTCATTGGCATCAGTATCTGCACTCAAGTTACGCATGTACCGCAAACGAGTATGAGTATGTGTGAGTATTTTACGCATCTCATGCTTCGCAAATTACATTTGTCCGCGTCACTCGAATGGAACTCATTGAACCGCATGAAGCCACTAAAACTGACACAGTCAATAACAACAAAACAACAATCATATCAAGTTGAATAACATGCCAAGCCACACGCGTCAATAGATTCAAAATATGCGTACTAAATAAGTTGATGTACTATAAATACCCAACAAAAAGAAAGATACATATATATATATACATATATGTATCTATCAGAATGAAATTGCCATGGGAATATTTTGAATAGTTTTCATGTGTTCGAAGTACGAATGAGACGAGTAAATTATGAATGGTCGGTAGAAATCAACTTTATCAGCTATTTATATTGATTACGTTTTTTTGTTTTTTTGTTTTTTTGTAAATTATTTTTAAATTTTGAATTTCATATTTGAGCTAATGAACTGTGCTCAATCTGAAAGAAAAACATTTAAAATTAAAAAAAAAAGTAATACAAATTTAAAGCGAAAAGCGATTTGAAGTGTTTTACTAATTAATTTTAAATACATTTACATATATATCATACTATCGATTTCACTATCTATATGATACATATAAGAATAAGAGTCTTAAATTATCATCACTATTTTCATACTTTAATAAAACCTATAATAATTTAAAAGTGTAAATTAAGTTTGGGCTTGTTCTTAAACTAACTGACTAACTGATTCTTAACAAATGCATATTCAGAAGTTGCATACTTTAAGATATGAAAATTTTCATTTTAGCTCAGAAGAACAAACTTTTCCCGACCATTGAAAATTATAGACTACTAACTGAATTAGCCATTCATTTGTCGCGATTTAACGCACTGTCTGGTACGGGCACTCAATTATTCAACAAGAACGCGCACTGTTCGCTCCCAAAAAGCGTGCAGTGGCAATTTGAGGCGCGGTGGCAAAGCAATTACAGGCAAATGGAGACCAGGCGACAGCAGACGCTTTTAGCGCCGTGAAGCAGGATGGGATAACGCGAAATGGCTGCTTGGCCGGCGGCCTTGGGGGGTGACCTTCTCTGTGCAGCTTCAGCTTTGGATTCGCCTACGGATTCGTTTAACAAATGAAGCGAAATTTAAACTTTGCTCGCCAGCAGTTTCATTTGATTTACACACGTGTGCAGCCTGTTACCTACTGTCCGTGCTGGTGTCAGAATGAAAAATAGCATTTGGCTGCGCCAGCCATGTCGACTGATAATAAATCAATGAGTGTTGCGGTGGGCATGGATGCGTGGATGCGTGGATGGCAAGCCCGATATTGAACGTTTGCATACTTTTATGCGGTTGCGCCATAAAATGTTAATCATCGCAACGTACACAAATCAATATGCGTCGCATTGCTTCGTTGCCACACGCGGCGTATGCGTAATGTCAACTAGCGAGCGCACAACTATCTCGCCGGCAAGTAAACACACCTTAATATCCTTGACTAAAACAAAAGCGTGGGCTCCGTCCCCACGCGCACTGTTGGCTGTTATCCTTTCGCGTATCCTTGAAACTAAATACATTAGTGCTAAGTGGACGTTCGATATGAGCGCTGCTTCAACTGCTCTGGCTCACATTCCCAGCTCTTAAGTCATGCCAAAGCGAAGTTTGTTAAACAAATATTTTCACAATTCTCTTTTTTATTTTTGCTGGCTCTGTTTTTGCTGCTTTTGTTGTCCTTGCCGTTGCTTGCATTTAATGGCCGCCCACATGGCGTATGAGTAATGCGTTTGATTAGCTGCGATTATATGGCATAAAAAGGGCGCGACAATTATAATAATTCCAAGTAGCGCTCCCATAAAAAGGCAACAAATTACCCATTAATACTAATAAGTGCCCGCTTGACAGCTATTTTTATCAGACGCCTGCTGTTCCCATAAACAGCGCAAAAGAGGTCGAGTTTTGGTTTATTGACAAGTCTGACTTGGTCATGAGAGTAAATTGATTGATTTAGTTAATTTAAGTACTGGAATTCAATAGAAAAATACAAAATTTGAGATTTATATAAGTCAGTGGCGTATTTACCTAGTAGGCATATTAATTTGAACCAATTGACAATTAAATAAAAAAAATCAAAAAATTTTTAGACTATATTTACTAAAAAATATAGATAACAATTTTAATGCACATTTTATTTATCCCGCCTTGGTCAGTTATATCAGCAATACATTCCTTTTAACACAAAACAATACAATTTACACTTTTTGTTATTATGAATATAGCCAGTTAGGATATGTTTATAATGGAATAATATATATTTTAAATAGATTCCTAAAACAAAAACTGATACATAAACACCTCACTAAATTTTGCCCAAAATTTACCCTAAAAATAATAACTTAACTGTGCTGCTCTTTTAAAAAAAGTCAAACGAAATAGAATTAACAGTTTTGCGTAATGCGACTAATAAAAATATTTAGATATATCTACAATATCTGTATATCAGAGAGTAACATTTTTGTATATCAACAACAAAGGCAAAGTCGCTGCCGGCGATAATATTCTTAACAATCGCATTCCCTGGGGGAGGGGGGGAGGCACAGCAAGCCCGACGGGTTATCGGGGCCCAAATGGATGAGCTGCAGAACAGAAAGCGGACGGACAACCATTTCCGCCAGACGCGGCGAAATTAAAAGAAAATGCAAATGCTCGCAAAAGCCCGAAACGAATACAGTTTGTAATTGAATATTTTACCCAGATCTAGCCCTGAACTTTTTTCGCTAAAAATGAAGGAAATATATATGAGATATAAAAGAATCGCGAAAAATCAATAAGCTGTTTAAAAGTTGGTAGTTTGTAAAGTTGAAGTGGATGCAGAACCCAGCATAGATAGAAAGTCCGCTTTGCCTGTTGTTAATTGGATTTATTTGGCCATTTATGACGCACAGGAAAAGCATTCACCGATTGTTGTTGTTGTTGCTGTTGTTGTCGGCTTTGTGGTTGTTGTAACTATTGTAATTTAACAACCATTTACATTTCAGCGTTTGCCGTTTTCCATTTGCAGCTAGCACAGTCGTTGTTGTTTGGTTTGTTGTTGACAATAAAAATCGAAATCAATAAAATGAAAATTGATGCTTTTAGCAGTAAAACAAAACGGAAATTGAAATGCGGTAAACTGTGTGTATGTGTGGGGTGTCAGTGGGTGGGCAGGTGTTGCTGCAGCCCGCCAGTTCAGGGTCGATTTCTCACTGCTGGCAGCACGAGCAGCCACGAATTTTAAGTCAGTCGACTTTCGTAGACCCATGTAATTAGAATATGTACACATATCGATTACCAATTTTGGTCGAATGCAGCTGTTTATAAGTTCAGGTAGCCCGTAAATAAAAAAATATTCAATTAAAAAACAATCACTCATATTAGCTGTATAACTCTTTCCACGCGTACAAACTTGGCTAACAAAAAAAACTAAATTAAAAAAAAAAAAACAAATAATAAAAATAAAACCAGCGCACGGCGCCCACAATATCAACAAAATCATATCTAAGTGAAGTTATCTACTCACACACACACACACACACACACACATGATCATGCGTGGCATGCGCGTCATGCCATGCGTGTGTGTTGGCTTTTATTTGCTTAAGATTAGATTAAATGTAACGCCGTCTACTGCAAACTCGTTTAAAACACGCGAAAGAAAACAAAAAATGTTTTGTTATTTTTTGTTGTTGTTGATAATTATATATATATTTTTTTGTTGAAGTGGAGCTTGGTAATCATTTACCGAACTTACTGACAAACTGAAATGGCCCAAATAGGGCGACAATTAAAAATTTCTATTTATAGCACTACGAATATGTCTTACATAAATTATGAACTAGCCAAAGTTGCGTTAATAAGCTGTCTATATATATCCAAAAGTAAGGCTGTACCACTTATTATAAATTGTATATGTATATATATTATTTTGTAAAAATATAATACAAAATATTATAGTAATAATACCAATAATTTTAATTACTCCCCTGCTTAAGTAGACTTATGCATTTTTCTATTATTTTAACAACATCCACTCCACACATTTTATATACCAGAACCATTAAATGTTTACCCCATTATTTCTATATTATTTCTAGCTGTATCTGTGGTTATAGCTACGAATCTGAGCTCTGCTTATTATGCAAGTTTTTAAGCGCCTGATTTAAACAAAATGAGGAACAATTTGTAAACGAACGCGCAATTTGATTTAAGGTTCAAGGTTTAAGTGATTTGATTTGACTGCGGCTGCTTTTGTGCCACAATTTGCAGTTGGCATTGCAACTGACTGTGTTGCAATTATTTTTGCTTAACAAAAATGCTGCAAGTTGCGCCACAAATATTTCAAATGGACGCCTACAATGTCTGCCAGAAATGAAGTCAAGCAGTCTCGAAAATTTCGAATTTTAGTGTTTTGTGTTTGATGTGGGCGAAGAAAAAAATCGAAATAAATAAACAACTCCAAAGCAAACAAAATTAAAAAGTCAACTAAGTATTTTCAACATATGAATGCGTAACTTGCAATTTGCCAAAAATGGCAACATGAATGTTGTGAGTTCCAGCTTGACCAACACGGCTTGTTTCAAACACACGCACACTCACTCCCAGATACAGACACACAGACACAGAGATACACTTGTCGCATATGAATTTATTATGAAGACCTGCTGGATTCGCTGCTTGATTGGCTGACATTACAATTTTTGCACTCAGTCCCCAGTCGCAGTCGATTCTCAAATGTGTTTCATTTATTTTCTCGAATACATTTTTTTCTTTTTTTTTTTTTTTTGATTCTCTTTTGGTGCTCTTTTGTATGACGCTCACGTTGAGCTGAGAAATACGTTTGTATATAAGAAATGTCGCGCAAAAATTTTATTGAACAAATTGCTGTTGCTATAGCTTTGGCGCGACAGTGGGCATTTTGTCAAAAATTGCTTGCAATCAAATCAAGAAAGAACATTTTCGCACCCAAACGAAGCGAAGTTCTTACACTCTTGCAGACGTAATAAATACTTGTGATTTTGAATTAATATATTATTAATAGATATGAAGAAAATGAAATTTATTTAAATTTATACTGCTCCTATAGTAGATTTATTGTTGAGATTAGTCCAAGTTACTATTAAACAAGTAGTTCAGTTACATAAAAAGTACGCTAGTTGGAGGGTATTCAAAATTGATTGTAGTTTTTTGTGTACCCCATAAATTGGCATCAAGTTCCAGACATATCTATTCTAAACCGAATTTGTGAGTACTAAATTCATTGTGCTCATATTTAATGTGAATACAAATTATATGTAATTATGGGAGGTAGTTCAATGTGAATTGTTGTACTCTGGGGGCTTTAAATAGAAAATATTTTATGAATGGGCGCACGTGTTCGATGTCATACTATTGCTATTACAATAGCAAAGACATCTGTAGTACTGATTAAGTGCTGGGCTTATCATTTGTGCTAAACAATTTTAGGCATAAAAAAAGACCGGAAGCTTTATTTTATTTATAATTAGATGGGCTGCAAATTAAATATACATTATTTGTCGTGAAAATTACATTTATTTATTCGAGTTTACATAAATATTTTATTATTACGACTTGAAAAAATATTAAGAATAAATTATTATTTATTAAAAGTATATTTTTTAACACATTAACACATTAAATTTAATGATTGATTTTTGAAAGATAGCTCCAATTTCAAAATTCATTCAATTATTTTAAATATATTTCAACATATTTATCTTAATTATTTTTCCAGTATATTTTGTAACCATCCCATTCAAAGTATTATCTGTTAATAATTCTCTAATTTTATCTCTAGTTCTCTTGTATGTCTCACTCTCTACACTTACCGATAAGTCCAATCAAATGCCATGATTAAGTGCAGGTGCAATTATAGAGAATTCTTTTAACTTTCTTTGCTTATCAATTCTTCTCCTTTGGTTCAATTTTTGCTTTCTCCTAAACTGAACTATTCATAATTCTCAGCGACTCGGCTGGGGGTGTGCTCGCCGACTTAAACGACACTCAAGTGCCGGGCACTTTATAACAAATTTCTGGGCACGACATACTATGGAAGACTTCACGAGACGCCTTCCTTAAACCGCACTTTAAAAATGTGAAAAATGCGTCCCGCTGCTGCGGCGTCTTGTTGAGCTGCGTAGTTGTTGGGTAGCTTCAAGCGAGTACCAGACATTTCTGCGCCCACACCTCGACTGCTGGAAACCGAGCAGCCAGCAAAAAGTGTGCTGCTTATTTTTATACTCCGCACTTTTCTTTATTTTTCTCTATGGTTAAAAGCGCTGTTTGGCATTGTTTTGTAAGCCATGCTGAGTACTCGCAGATTTTCTTGTTACTATTTGTTTAGTTTTTTAATGGTGTCTCTTTTTGGTGTTATTATAAGCGTGTCTTTAAGAATGTTTTTATGGCACAACTTGAGTTAAGTATGCATTTTGTTCATCTGCACGTATACGCAATTAATTAAGTTTGATTACTCATACGCCGAGTGCACTGACATACAAATCATCGGCTGACGGGCAATTGACATTTGACTTGATTGGATTTAAACTAAGTGCTGTTCAGTAAAGGCTTAGTCAATGTCTTCAGTTGAGAGATTTTCATTTGATTGCAGCGGAGTTGAAAAGCACTTCAATTTTGTTCAAGACTTGCTTGGTGCAATAGTTCATATCTAGATTAAATGCAAAAGATGTGCAAAAAAAGCTGTAGAAAAACAATAAAATGCAATTTAACATTAACTATAAATATTTTATTTATATTAAAACATTTGTGAACTCTACTTGCTGAAGTAAAATTGCCAAGAAAGAAAAAAGAAATACGAATGAAATAGGTGAGTGGGCCGAAAATGTTAGCAATAGAGAGAAAGATAGATAGATACTAAATTAAGTGAATTTAAGAGGGAGAGAGAAAGGAGAGAGATAATGCTAGAGAAAAATAGTCTCGGGCGTGGAAGCCCAAATAAAAATTATTATCAATATTATTAAAATATTTTAAATTAATTAAACAGAGGGAGTTTAGAGGCATATCAGTCTCTCTGACGCCTAACTTTATATCGAATCTAATAACAGATAATTTGAGACATTTTTGACTATAGAAAGGCTTGACCTACAAATCAATTTATTTTTTTTTTAAGTTTTTAGGTTCTTCTCATCGAAACATTTCAACTGGGCGTCTCTCTGACAATTAAAACTACCTTGAACCATATTTCTTTTGCAAGTCGTTCTATAAAGAAAACAAAGTCAGTTCTAAAACTGTCATAGATTTCAATCAAACTCAACTCATGCTAACCTGAAATGCAAAAATAGATAAATGTAGCACTTGACTCAGTGAATTAGACAGAGCGAGTGAGTTGTTTTTCTATTTCGTAACTTAGGGTAACTTAACTTTCTACTATTACTGGATCTTAATTCATAAAGTATAAGTAGAAATTGCAACATTTGTGATATATATAAAAATTAAATATAACACATTAAGAAAACTAGGATTGATTTAAATTTAATATAATATTTATAACAAATATAATACTTAATACAACTTAATTTTAATATCTTAAATAATTGATTAAATTTTTATTTTATTTACTTAATTTTGGATTGAAAATCACTTCCATAGTTACATAAAATCTGGCAAAAAATATTATTGTAGCCTATTATTCCTGGGACAGTTAGATCTTGGAAAAGCAATAACAAAAAAGCAGGGCATTTACGATTCGGTGTATTTGAGCTTTGGTTTCTATTGTGATTTAATTTTGTTGTTCTGTGCAACATTTCAACACGCTACTTTATGTAAGCATTAAAACTACCTTNAAAACTAGCGCCTCGAACAAAAGCTATAGATACAGATACGCGATGATGTCGTGTGGATTTGTGCAATTTTTTGTAGTCGTTGTTATTATTATTACTATTTATTTTTATTTATTTTTTTTTTTTTTTGTTGCTGCTGTTGTAGTTGCCGGCGTTTGCAATTTGCGCATATTTGTTACAAGGTCAATGCGTCCGATTGTAAAAGTGTGAAAACGCAAACTGAAATCAAACGGGGTGCTTGTGCCTATGACCACATATAGGTAAGTAGAATAAATATAGATTTGATATATTTCTAAAATGTACAATTTATATTATTGAATAAAAAGCGTAAATTTAAAAAGCTCTTTTTTTTATATATAGCGTTTGATTTTGAGTCCTGTTTGTCCATTTGGGTTTAAATTATTTGATTTACGTCAAATTGAACCACTTAACTAAATTTAAAATTGAAATAAAGTTGCTAGCACAAGCTATTGCCTTGTAGATACTGATGCTGATGCTGATGCTGTTGCTTTTTCTGCTGCCGTTGTCGTTGATGTTGAGCTTGCCAACAGCTGCAGCCATTTGGTTGCTAGCCTCTTCTACCCGCTGCTGGCAACAATAACAGCAACAATTTACAAATTGAATTTGCTGTCAGCTGCCAGGATGGATGGCTGACGCAAATGACTACTCGTCTGTCCCAGTGTCAATGCCAGCGTTCATCCATGGGTCCAACTGTGCCCCAGTCTCTTTCGGCAAATGAATTTTTGTGGTCAAATTCGATGCGGCCCCACTAAGTGCAAGCTGGCCATGATGCAAGACACGTTTGATGACGTGATGCGGCCTAAACCGGCCACTGGCAAATTACGTTTCCCTTTTTGCCCCTAATTTTCCTATTAGTTGACAAATTGCGAAGCGAAGACATCCCCTCTTTGGATTTGTATCTGTATCTATGTGTTTGCAGCTGCAACTGTTGCCGATGACATAAGCGAATGCATCGACAAGAAACCAAATACAATTACGCACAGTGGGCGTAAAATGTATCTATATATATATATATATGAATATGTCATATACACACATGTGGGTTGGTGTGTGTGTGTGTGTCTTGAGTGGTATTGTGGGTGTGTAAGCATTTGTAATATATTCCTAAGTCATTGTCAGCAATCGATAGTAATTACATGTCAAGGACATTGCTGCTAGTGAAACTAGCACACAGATAGGACTATGGCGACCAAGTGAACTGGAAAGACGTAAGACCAATTGGCAAGATGAAGAAAGAATACATGATAAGACGATCTGAGCTTGTGATAAAGTCAAAGGTATCAAATGCAAATACAAACACAACCAAAGGAACACAAACAGGCGGTATTCAACACAACTGGAATTAGTTTCTGGAAAAGAACTACATATGTTTTACTTAGTCGAGCACAAAGCAATTAACTGTCCAAAGTGAAATATTGAAATTGTCTACGAAAGCAATTAAGCAAATCTTTGACCATATTTTATGTTTTATGATGCCTCACTAAATCATAGGCACACCTGTGCTTTCTCCTACATTTATTAATGTGCAAACTTATTCGTGATGATGAATGACAATAAATAATTGGAATCTAAATTTGTCAGATAACCAATTAAATCATGAATTTTAAATACATTTTACAATTTAATTTGCTATGTCCTTTATGAAATTAAATATTTAAAACTGCTAACTACTATGAATTAAAAAGCTTTACGGAGAAAAGCTTCTTTGAGAAATTTCTCCGAAAACATTTTTAATAGAAATAAAAATTTACCATTATAATTTACAGAAATTAATTTGTGGTAACCAAAAAGGAAAAACCATTATATATGCATGCCGATAAATCACAGGAAACGAAGCTACGAAAAACGAACAAACCGTTAGCCGAAAAATGATAATATGAGAATTGCGAATAGAAAGGAATAATAAGCGGCAACAAAAAGGGATTACGCAAAAGCAATCAGACCGAGGGGAAAGGCAAAAGCTGGCAGCAGTAGCAGCAGCAGCAGCAACAACAACCATAACAGCAATGACAGTGGTTTTGGCAATGGAAAACTGCAACCACAGTTGACAGGGGCCAAGGTAAGCTGAATAAGGAAAAGGATAAAGGATGCAGCCAGCTGACGTTGCACATTGCAGCAATCAAAGCGGATGTATCAGTGAATCATGCGATTGCACAGCAGCCAGCACAGGACATGCAAGGACAGCCAGGACAACAACCAAACCCTGCTGCTGCTGCTGCTGCTGCTGTTTCTGCCACCGGGCAACAATCGGATTGAAGCAGGAAATGGCTAAGATGGCAGGCGGGAGCAGTATGATCACAATACCGTTACCAAAAAGTGCATGTGCCGTGCAGGCCCCAGCGAGAATGGCTTGCGGTTTTTGCGCTTTTAAGCCCATTTTGTGTGGCTATAAAACGCTTGACTAAAGCATCCTTCAACTGCTTTAAAGCTGCGGCTTGAGCCGTACGCTAATAAAGCCTGGCCAGGCTCACTGCAGAATGTGCCCGCCGCAGGCTTCACTAATCCACGGCACGTGCTGACCAACCAACCAACCAACCAACAACATGCAGACAAGCAAACAGAGCGCCAAGTTGGGTAAACTTTTTGAGAGTTATGGAAATTTTATAAATACAACAAACACTTTGTAGAAGGCGACGTCGGGGTATCCTATATATTTTTGTCACCGAATTTTTGCATGAAGTTTCTCAAAAATTGTTTATATTAAGTTTAATGTAAAAATATAACTTTTAATTGTATATAAAATCATATATATAAAAATAATATATAATTTATATTTTTCTTCTTTTTTTTAATATTATTTCTGAGTTATGATTGCAATTTATTTTAATTTATTTTTTTTAATTTATATATACTTTTAAGAGGTACCCAACTAGACCATTGAGATTCATACTAAATATAAAGGCTAAGTTCACATTAAAATAAGAAATACTTTTGGTAAAGGACATTAAGTAGGCATGCTGATGATGATTTTGTTTGCAAATTATGGCCAACAGACGTAGACGTTAAAATAAAGGCAAAGTTGAAGCAGACGAAAATGGGGCTACCCAAATTATGCACAGTTTTGGGTCTGAAAATAAAATAATGGAAGAGGCCCATCAATTTGGCAACAACTTGGCAAATAAAAAGAAAGAATTTAAATAAACGAAACGAAAGCAGTTCGATTTAGTTGCGTAATTTAATAAATATTTTTGTTGACACAAATTCACGACTGAATATATTATTGGTCGATAATTGCTGAGCCAATGTTTAACAATAATTAAAATAATATTTTGTGCAATATTTTAATACATACATCAATATATATATGTATATATAAATATTCCACTAAAAATGAATTTAATTATAGTTCATTGAAAATTGTTGGAGAAAAACAGACAATTAAATATATATTTTAATAAAATTAATTATTATATAGTTATATTTAAAACTTTTTAATTAAATTATGAATTTTTATCATTAATTTTAATAATTCTGAAAACAAGTCTTATGGTTCATAATTGTTTATA